>CAUYSK010078093.1:0-53121 GCA_963575035.1 Avahi laniger | reverse complement strand
AAACTGTGTAGTATGCAGAAAATCTGCCTACCTTAGCATAGTTTAATATTCCTTTTTCTTGAGCCTAAAAAAGAAGAGAGGGGAAAATTAATTCATTAGTTCTTTAATAATTATTTATTACTTCTATAATTTTTTTTTTTTCTGAGACAGAGTCTCGCTCTGTTGCCCTGGCTAGAGTGCCATGGCGTCATCCTAGCTCACAGCAACCTTAAACTCCTGGGCTCAAGCGATCCTTCTGCCTCAGCCTCCCGAGTAGCTGGGACTACAGGCATGCGCCACCATGCCCGGCTAATTTTTTCTATGTATTTTTAGTTGTCTGATTAATTTCTTTGTATTTTTAGTAGAGACAGGGTCTCGCTCTTGCTCAGGTTGGTCTCGAACTCCTGAGCTCAAACAATGCGCCCGCCTCGGCCTCCCAGAGTGCTAGGATTTACAGGTGTGAGCCACCGCGCCTCGCCATGCTTCTATAATTTTTGTTCCTTAAAGAATATAACTTAACTCTAACATATATATTGAATCTCATCTGTATACATAGTGAACACATATAAATTTCAAGCATATGGAAAAGTTGAAAGAACAGCTCAATGAGCACACATATACACTCTTACCTAGATTTGACAGGTGCAGACACGACGCCTCACCCCTGCGTGGTTGAGCACACATCTTGTATGCATAGGACATCTCATACATCACCACATGACCACTATCATACTTCAAAAACTACTAATAATGACATATCACCTAACATACAATCCATATTTAAATTTCCCCAACTGTCCCAAGCATATCTGTTATAGCTTTTTCCCCCCAACTAGAATTAAACAAGATTAAACACATTGTATTTGGTTTTTATGCCTCTTTTTTGCCTTTTAAATCTAGACCAACCCCTCCCCATTTTTCATGAAATGAAAATAAAATCCATTAACTCATTTTCATGAAAACCACTGACTTTTTGGGGAGACCAGACATTATAAAATGTCTCTTTTAAATTCTGTCTTATTATTTCTTCACTGTGTCATTTAACTTGTCTCTGCTTTGCTTGTAAACTAGAAGTTGGATCTGGACAAGCCTGCTTAGATTTAAGTTAAGTGTTTTTGGCAGGAATACTTTATGTAGAGTATTCTGTACTTCGGCAATTCAGGAGGCCCAAAATGTCAGGCTGTCCCTGTAAAGCTATAAATGTGATCACTTGGTTAATGTGCTGACTATCTGGTCACTTTACTACAATAACATATTTCTTCCTGTACAATTAGTAAATAATTTTTTTCACCTCCCTTGGCATAATTTTTCTTACGTTGTGCTGTGTCAAAAGACACCCCACCTCCCAACACTAGGGATGAGGGTAGGGAAGAACAGACGAAGTGAAGGGGACACCTTGTGTCTTGTGAGAGGTCAAATTTTATTTTAAATACATTTTTAGTTGTTATAAAAATAGACTTAAAATGAACACATATACTCCAATGTGTTAAAATGTATATCAAAATTTAACTTAATAGAGATAACCAAAGTGTTAATCTTTGCTAGCAGGTCAACTTGTGTTTCGCAGACTTCACAATAAAACTTCCCTGCCACCTCTGCATAGAACAAGAGCCCTTCAACTTACCAACAGGCTAGGTCTTGAGACCATTTTGTTCCTGAGTCAAAAATGATATTATATTAATACAAGTAGTTAATGTGGGCAGATTACTTCCCTGAGAAAAAAAGAAATGTTTATAACATTGGTCCTGATTCTTCTTGTTTCTTAACAATCTTTTAAAAATTTATCCAAAGATGCCTGCATTTTGTTTTTCTTATTTTCATAATAAGAAACTTATAACAAGATACTGCTCATGCATAGCTGTTAACACCATCACAAATCACTCTAAAATTGCTATTTGAACATTTTCAATGAAACAAAAGGCCTCTGCAACCAACATACTACAAAAAAGAAGGAAGGGTCTTCAGTCTGCTCTTCAAAGTTTTTTAGGGATCTAGGATTTTCAGTGAACTAAGATTTTGAACTTAGTATTGACATGCATTGTACCAACAGGAATATGAATCAGCTCTTGCAGAAAATTTAAAACCAGGCTATTCTTCTCTCTGCTCAGATATTTTAAATTTATTTGTTTGTCTGTTTGTTTATGGGCATCTTTTTCCAAAATGAAGCAGTTTTGTCTTCACCGAAAATCTTTCCCCCCACAGTAACGTCTGCAGAAATGGTAGGAAAGCCCTGAACACATTTGTGTAGTTCACTCATGACCTACCTACTCACTTTGATATTGTGCAAATATGGACTGGCCTTGATCCTAAGAATAATCCTCTGATGGCTTGTCACCAAAATTTTAGCAGCAGCCTTTCACAACATGCTTAGTCTTTAAGTTCTCAAACACCCAGGGTCTCACTCTGTCACCCAGACTAGAATGCAGTGGCCTAATCATAGCTCACTGCAGCCTAGAACTGGGCTCAAGCGGTCCTCCTGCCTCAGCCTCTCGAGTAGCAGGGACTGCAGGTGTGTGCCACCATGCCCGGCTAATTTTTTTCATTTTTGTAGAGATGAAATCTTGCTATGTTGCCCAGGCTGGTCTCTCATTCCTGGGCTTGAGCAATCCTCCTGCCTCAGTCTTCCAAAATGCTGGGATTACAGGTTTGAGCCACCTCGCCTGGTCCCAGCTGATGCTTGAATTCATTTTAGGTTAATAGACATCTGACATTGAGGCTGATCTTGTGGTCACAAATTTTCCACTTTTTCCATTGTCCATCCTTTTCCTTGTCACTTGCTGATTACTATTGATTGCTCAGGTGCAGCACTTTTCAAATGATGCACAAACTGGGAGTCCTACAGAATTATTCCTACGGTCAGACAACTCAATTCCAAAACACATTTGCCATTTTCTCACTATCAATTTTGTTTCTGTTCTAACCAGCTCCTCTTCATTCTCGCTCTCTCAACATTGTCATCTTTCAGTGTTTAACACACAGGACATGTTAAAAGTGTTGAAAGTGGCATTTGTTGAAAGTTAGAAAGTTGATAAACTTTTGTATCTTAAAATTGCAAGGTGAACTGTGGAGAAACTATAACTGACGATGACTTCGGGTGGGCTTTTTCTTTCAGATGTACTGAGCCACTTCTCAGTTTGTCTCATACAAAATTCGATGGCAGTTTCTCAGGTAAGAAAAGTGAACATAATGCTGTTCACAGGTAAGAACATATAGAGTAGCCCTATCACAAATTTTTATAAAATAATTTTTCCCATCAAATACTTTGTTTGTAGACTAATCATCTTAGAGAATTCTAGTACTTTGAAGTACTCGTGCTTAATCGCAAGCTATTTTCAAACTTCAAACTCTCTCATTTTGTCTTCCTATCTTGGCTACTACCCTTTCACCCAGTAGAGATATAATGCTGGGGATGATGGCAGAGAAAACCACATATATTATCTGTATCTGCACACATCAGCTCTGAAATGTGTTGAAAGCTGAGAGAGTAGAAGCCTACATAAAACGACAGCACGATTACCACAGCCATTATAACTTGAACGGATTGTAACTATTGATATGTAGCTCAGATAAATGCCTGAATGTCTTTTTTTTTTTAAAGACAGGGTCTTGCTCTGTCGCCCAGGCTGGAGTGCAAGTGCAGTGGTGAAATCATAGCTTCCTGCTGCTTTGAACTCCTGGTCTCAAGCAATCCTGCGGCCTCAGCCTCCCAAAGTACTGGGATTATAGGTGTGAGCCACCATACCCAACTTGAATATCCTTTTTATTGTATCACAACAAATATTTCTGTGAAACCATTTTACTCTTGATTGCTTTAGCTTATACATAAAAGTATCATTTTAGAAAATAAATATGGTAAATATTTGAACTTTTATGGGTATATTATATTATATATATATTTCCAGCTGATATAATATATACATATGCCATGTACATACCTGAGAGTAGATATTCTAATATAAAATTTTTTCACAAAAAGTTTTAGAGCTTATAAAAATATAGCAAGTTAGAGACAAATGCAAGTGATGATTTAGTTCCCTACACAAGTAATATTCCTCATTAAACACTACCCTATTCTTATTCTTTTTGTAAAGTAGTTAATTTGGGAGGGGCCATAGTTTCTATTACACCTGATGGTTACTCATTTATTCAACAAATATTCGTGGAGCACCTACTACATAGGCATGAACAGAACAGATCAAAATCTCTGCCTTCATAGAGCTTATATCCTAGGATATTGCACAATATTGGGTTTTTTTTTTGGAGATAGAGTCTGGCTCTGTTGCCTGGGCTAGAGTGCCACGGTGTCAGCCTAGCTCACAGCAACCTCCAACTCCTGGGCTTAAGCAATCCTCCTGCCTCAGTCTCCCAAGTAGCTGGGACTACAGGCATGCGCTACCACGCCCGGCTAATTTTTTTTCTATATATTTTTAGTTGTCCGGCTTTCTATTTTTTTAGTAGAGATGGGATCTCGCTCTTGCTCAGGCTGGTCTTGAACTCCTGACCTCGAGCAATCCTCCTGCCTTGGCCTCCCAGAGTGCTCACAATATTGGTTTAGATAGGCTTCACTTACAATCTCTATCTAGTCCTAAAGCTCCATGACAGAGAGAAACTTTTTCTCTTATTCACAACTGTATTCCACATCTATGTCAGTGTCTGAATGAATGAATGGATGGATGCCTTTTTTTTTTTTTTTTTTGAGACATAGTCTCACTCTGTTGCCCTGGCTAGAGTGAGTGCCATGGCGTTAGCCTAGCTCACAGCAACCTCACACTCCTGGGCTCAAGCGATCCTACTGCCTCAGCCTTCTGAGTCGCTGGGACTACAGGCATGCACCACCATGCCCGGCTGATTTTTTCTATATATTTTTAGTTGTCCAGATCATTTCTTTCTATTTTTTTTAGTAGAGACGGGGTCTCGCTCTTGCTCAGGCTGGTTTTGAACTCCTGAGCTCAAACAATCCGCCTGCCTCGGCCTTCCAGAGTGCTAGGATTACAGGCGTAAGCCACCGCGCCCGGCTGGATGCTTTTTCTTAATATGTACTGGTTATGTACTATCTATTCAGGAAACTTACAAAGCAAAATTCATTTTACTAACTCCTAGTTCTAGGAAAGCCAGATGTTTTGGTTCAGAGCTGGTATATAGCTAATGTGGAGCCATTAGCTGATGTCTTACAAATAATTTTTACCCATAATGAAAATGTCATATTTTCACTTTCTCGTATACCTTCTAAGTAGACTAAGGAAGGGAATCTAAGCTTCTGTGTATAGAAAATAAACTCAAAGACTTCACGAAAATTGAACAACAAAAGGACGGAACAGAGAAGAATGATCTAGTAGCTTTAGGGTCATTAAGTGCTTCAACCTTGAGAGCAGTGCGTTGAAATGTGAAGAGCCCAGAATGGAAGTTAGGAGGCCTCCACAGAGATACCAAGACGCACACCTCAAAGCCTCAGGTGTTAAGGCCTTGTCTACTGAGGAAAGCAAGTAGCCTAAGATCTTAATTGTGACCACTCCAAGAGGCATTGTGACCTCCTGGGAAGATGGATAGGTAGGAGCCAGAAAATATGGTTTCTAGTACTTAATGGGTTAATACCTCAAATAATTTTTAAATTTTTATATGGACCCTCATTCCCTTATCTGTAAAGTAAGCGAGTACTGGACCAGACCAGAAGTTCCCCAATTCTAGACTGGCTGTTTTAGAATTGCCTGGGTCGCTTGTGGAAAAAGCAGATTCTCAATTCCCCACTCCTGAGGTTCTGATTCGTTTGAGAATCACTGGTCTGGCCTATCCCTAATGTCCTTTTCAGTCTGTGCTTCTATATGCATCAGTGTTTACTTCAAAGGCTAAAAGAGAACAACTATATAAACTCTGTAAGTCTCAAGGAGAATTGAGTACTGCAGCTTTCCCCCTTTTTCTGACATCTGCCACTTGTCATGTATATTTCTAGCGAAGCAAGATATTATTAAAATAACTTTCTCACTGGGGCCCAAAATAGGCTGATATAAAATAAATGCAGTCTGTATTTCAACAGTCGAAAGTCCTGAACCGCTTCCTGCCACACTGTTCGTCTCCAGAAGCCACTGTAAATTCTACCACACACGGCAATTCCCTGAGGGCTTCATTACGAGGTCTTTAAAAGGGATTCACTCATCTTTTTGCCTCCTGTAGGTGTGCTTCTTGTCAATCCAGGTCATGAAAAAAGAAAGCAAATTTTCCCAGTCTTTAGCAGTTCACAGGGAATGTGTGGTTTGAACCTTGTTTTATCTTTTAAAAATGTGAAAATAGACAAGATAGTGTGCCTGTGCTCCTGACACTGGAGGCCTCCTCAGACAGCTATGGTGAGCACCGTAAAACAATATTCTCTACAAAAGCAAAAAAAAAAAAGCCAGCACTCTGATTGAGAGGATGCACAAAGGGATTAATTCCAAAGGTTTATATACCAGTCTCTGCAGACCAAAGGCAGATAGATTCCCTGTTGGTAAGTAATGGATGTACAATGTGGTCTTTTACTTTAAGAAACAAACGCTTTTTTATAAGTGAGGTAACAAAGAAGGATTGGATGACATAAATGAACTGTTTCCAATTTTTAACTACTGTTATCTGGACTTGAAAGCTGGATATGGGGACACCTTTTTCTAAAAGCAGAAAACTAATATTCCACAGCAGGGAGTCTAGAAATTGCTAGAGACTAATCATCTCTACTTATCAGGTTATTCTTCCCAAATGTTATCAGCTATATTTTGAAATAACAGTCATTTTTAAAGATTTTCTTTTTAAACCTTCAACCACTTTGCCTTCACAAACTTTTTAGTTGAAAGAATACAATGACCACTCATTTGCCCTCCACCTAGATTCACCAATTGCGAACATCAAACCACCTCTGCTTTCCCTCTTTCTCTTGCTATTTGAGAGTAAGTTGTAGACATCATGATGCTCATCCTTAACTACTTCGGCATTTATCCCTGAGGACAATGACATTCTCCTATCTAACTACTACTGCGTATTATCACATACAGTAAGTTTGACATTTACTATAATATTATTTAAAATATAGTTCACGTTCAAATTTTCCAAGTGTAACCAATAGTGTCCTTTAGAGCTATTTGATCTCAATCCAAGATAGAATTAAAAAGCATACACTGCTTTTGGATATGTCTTTTTTAATCATCCCCCTTTTTTTGAGACAGAGTCTCACTGTCACCCAGGCTAGAGTGCAGTGGCATCAGCCTAGCTCACTGCAGCCTCAAACTCTTGGGCTTAAGCAATCCTCCTGCCTCAGCCTCCCAACTAGCTGGGACTACAGGTGTGCACGAATATGACCAACTAATTTTTAAGTTTTTGTAGAGTTGGGGTCTTGCTATGTAGCTCTGGCTAGTCTTGAACGCCTGGCCTCAAGTAATCCTCCTGCCTCAGTCTCCCAAAGTGCTAGGATTACAGGCATGAACTACCACACCCAGCTAATCCCTTCTAATCTACAACAGTCCCTGTACCACCACCTTTTTTGTCTTTCATAATATTGGCATTTTTTTAAGAGTCCAGGTCAGTTCGCAGAATGTCTCATTTGTCCTGGATTTGTCTGATTTTTTTCTCATGTTGAAAATCAGGTTAAACATTTTTGGCAAGACACTTACATAGGTGATGCTGTATATTTCTCTATTATATTAGGAGTCACACAATATCAATCTATCCCATTGCTGATGAATTAAGTTTGTTCACTGATTCCCTATGTAATTAATAAGTAATCTGAAGGATGCTTTGAATCCTTGTCTATATTCCGTTCTCTACTAACCATTCATCCAATTATTTTAACCAATCATCCATTGATGATCCTTGTCTAAATAAAAGATTATATTGGTGGCTGTAAAAATAATCACGTTTTAAAGGTCTTCTGCCTTTAAATATCATTGGCTCCTTTAGTGAAAACAGGCCTTCCTAAAAATAAACTCTGTATATACACTGGTATTTAGAGGTAGCTTAGCTTATACGTAAAAAGGAGGCTTTTGGGTGTACAGAGGAAGGGAGGAAGGATACCTTTATCCTCATCCCAGGACAGTTTGGGTATAGTGTACGGGATAACAAAAAAAATTCATACATCAGAAATCTACTAGATCGGCTAGCCCTGAAGTTGGAGCAGCCCATTGGGTACTGGTTTTGTAGAAGCGGGCCTTGTGTTGCTGGGCTCTCTAGTTACAGAGCTGGAAAGGTACCAGAATATAAAAGAATAGGGTAGGTCTTTTTTTTTTTTTTTTTGCTATCTCCATCATTCTTGCCTACTAATAAGAGAGCACAGGTGTCTGCAAGGAAGTTAACACCATTCAGAGCTGGATTGCTTTGCCTGGGTACCTGATTTTACCATCTCGTTCACCTGGGAAAGCTAATCAACTTTAAGAGGCAAATATGGATGTCCAGGGAATTAACTTTCTCCTATTCTCTTCATTTGGTTCATTGGGAGAAGAGGAAGCAACAGACAGATGCAGAAGGCTACGGTGCCTGATTTTAAAAAGCAGAGGAGTTTTCATTATCTACAGAACAAATCTCTCTCTGCTCAGAGGTCTTGCTATTCTTTTGCAATCTGTTTTTCTTGCTATGCTCTCTTGGAATCTGGAAGAGTCATGAAATTTTAAATTGCACAGTTTGACCATGAAAAAGAATCTACCCAGATCTCAGAAAGGCCATGAGTAAGGAAATCAGGCTAATAGTAGAACTGAGTTGTTTCCTGCAATAGCAAGGTACAGAGGTGATGGCCATCAACCTTGATGGTGTACCTCTAACTCCCGCTGTTGAAAACCAAACTTAAACCAGTTTTTCTACTTAACTTTCCTACTCCTATTAATGACATATTTTTTCCTGTTATCCAAGTTCAAAATCCTTGGTTTAGCCTCTGACTGCCCCTCCCCAGGCCACACGTGCCAGTTTCTATCATATCAATTTTCAAGTCCTAACACATTTTCTCTCTGAAATGAGTTTTACACCTAATCTTACCTTCCCATTTTCATTGCCAACACTCTGATTGGGACTTTTCTCCTGCATTTATCAACAGGCTTCCAAAAACTTCTTAACTGATCATCTTGCCTCTAATGTCTCCTTGTTCCTCTCATCCTATATAGCATAGCCAACTTTTCCTACCTCAGACACAGTCCAGACCTTGACACTGCCTGGCTCAAAAACTTTCAATTTTCATGACCTCTGCATCAAGTTCATTTTCCAAAGGCAAACATCCCAAAGTCTTTAAAAAAAAATCAGGTAAAATTCACATCAGATAAAATTCATAATTTTAACCATTTTAAAGGGTACGATTCAGTGGCATTTAGTACATTCACAATGTTGAGCAACCATCACCGCTAACGAGTTCTGAACATTTTTATCACCCCAGAAGGAAACCTGTACCCATTAAACAGTCATTCCCCATTTCCCCTCCCTCAGCCCCTGGTAACCACCAATTTGTTTTCTGTCTCTATGGATTTGCCTATTCTGGATATTTCATATAAATGGAATCGTATAATATACGGCCTTTTATATCTGGCTTCTTTCACTTAGCATAACGTTTTCAAGGTTCATCCCCGTTGCAGCATGTACAATACTTCATTCCTCTTTATGGCTGAATAACATTCCATTGTATGGATAGACCACATTTTGTTCATCCTCTCATCAGTTGATGGACATTAGGTCATTTCTACCTTTTGGCTACTATGAATAGTGCTGATCTGAACATTCATGTACATACTTTTATTTGAAACAAGGTCTTTTATATTTTTTTTTATTTTTTTATTTTTTGAGACAGAGTCTTACTCTGTTACCCTGGCTACAGTGCCGTGGCGTCAGCCTAGCTCACAGCAACCTCAAACTCCTGGGTTCAAGCAATCCTCCTGCCTCAGCCTCCTGAGTAGCTGGGACTACAGGCGTGCGCCACCTGCTCAGCTAATTTTTTTTTTTTATATATATATATATGTTTTTAGTTGTCCAGCTAATTTCTTTCTATTTTTAGTATAGACCAGGTCTCTCTCTTGCTCAGGCTGGTCTCGAACTCCTGAGCTCAAAATGATCTGCCCACCTCGGCCTCCCAGAGTGCTGGGATTACAGGCGTGAGCCACAACGCCCCGCCCCAAACAAGGTCTTTTAAATATAGTCATTACCTACTATTTTAGAGCAAGTCTTCATCTGTCCCTTACACTGCTGTATGTTTTTCACGTTCTGTTTAGATTATAACACTTTTTTTTCTTTAAATACACTGCATGCCTGCCCACATGTATCACTTTTTCCTGGCTTCCTTTGCCCAGAAAACCCCTTATTCCCATTTTTACTTATCAAGATATTTTTTCTTCAAGGACTATCTCACATATTGCTTACTTCATAAACCCTTTCTTGGCTGTCCCAACTGAATATGAATTCTTTCCTCTGAGTTCCCCAAATGGCATTAATTACTGTATTCCTTATATTTAGGTATTTATCTTATCCCTTCTTTATTAGGCCATAGACAACCTTCAGGCAATTTATTGCTACATCTCCTGTAGTCAAGTACTTTGTTTCCTTAAGTGCAACAGAAAACTTTAAGAAATCTTTTAATTTAAGAGATATCTAGGGTCCAATCATAATCTTTGTGGTCACACATATAGTCCTTTCAAAAGCCCACATTATACACATTGGTAGAGGATGACATTAGTATTATTCCTTGTGAAATGGCTCAAAATACCTTAAATAACTATAAGGTTATCACATGTGGTATTAATGAGAGCTCTCTGTGCATTTCCTCTTTTGTTTAAGAATATGCATGTTATCTTCATGTACACTAGCCTTGCCTAGCAGTCTTTGTTTTACTCTGTGAATAAGGAATAGTAGGATATCTAGGGACAAGTGAGTTATAGCTTAGTAATGGTAATTTGTAGGACACTTAAGGTATTTTATGGCTGGTTATGACAGTGTCAGAATGTCACAAGCCTAAGTGACATTTCAGTACTTTTAGGAATAGCCAAGAAAATATAATCATAATTCTTATTTCTTCAGGTGACTTATAATGCCAGCAGAAAACTAGAAGGATCATTAAAAATAAAGCTTGCTGACCTGCAATAGCCCCTGGACTCCCGGAGAGAGTCAGAGCTCTGTGATTCTCTGAAGGATTCTACTTTCTTTTATTAGGAATCAAAATGATAACTGAGTAATGACTTCGCCTCCCCAGGGTGAATCGCCCATTCACTAACAGTATTTCTTCCTGATCATTATTTTTCAGCAGCTACAAATTTAAATTTAAAATTAAGGTAGGGAAGGATCTGTAGAATTTAGTATGGAGACAATGCTCAACAAATATTTTTCAGCCGTTTCCAGTCTGGCCTGGTGCTCTTAACTGCCTCTTGTGCATGTACCCAGGAGCCCGTGATTGTGATGGAAGAGGACTATCTAATCTCAAGATTTTTTGGTGGGAAGGGGGAGCTGGAGAAGAGGTAGCAGAGCCTAATATGAGAAGTCGCAGAGGTGTTCTTCCTTCTAGCTTCACAATGATGTTGAACAGGCACTAAGACTATGTGATCTCCTTGCCTCCTTGTCTAGTGAATTATTCCTGTCTCCACGCAGGAAATCAAATGGGTAGATTGGACACAAACCTGTCTGGGCAGAGCAGGGAAGTAATTTTAAATGTGGAAGTAAGAAATCATAGGTGACTTCCATCACAAGAAGCAAGATTTTTCTATTTCTCAGTGTCAAAACTTGTATAGGTTTCTAATAGATATATTTTTCTTACAATGTATCTCTTATCTAAGAGACCTATTTCTTATATTTATTTGAGAGCTGCAAGGGACATCAGAAATGATCCAGTTCAATGCCATCATTTTACAGAAAATAATAATAATGATATGAGAGAATGTGATTAAGGGTACACAGATGCTGGCAGAGCCCAAACTAGAATCTAGGCCTTCTAAATCCTGGTCCTCCACGGGCCATTTCCGCTGTACCAACTTAACTCTTCCTATTAAGATTTAACAAAATAGGACTGCCATCAAATAGCCTCGCCCTGTGAAGACTACACCACACACGTTTTTTGACAAATATTAACTGGATAACTACTCCAAGTAAGCCCCTGTGTCAGGTACTATGGGTAATTTAAAGGCGAATTTGCCATTTTATCCTTAAGGATCTTGCAATCAAATTCAAAACTGGGGGTGGGGTGGAGGGTGGAAGAAAAGTATCCAGGAGGGTAGATAACATGAAAAAATTAGGACGAGAACTAGAAATAATTTCAGGATTAACAAGCAACCCCCGTGAGATTTAGGGAGGAATGTCCCTCTCAGGTGTTATGCAAATTGTGTCCCCTATCTCTGACTAGGAGGCATTTCCAGAACAAGATCATTATCTTATAGAGCTTTATATAAATATGTACATTACCATTTAAAAAATTAAAATAAACTCTAGTAAACAGTCTTTAATCTAAAGAATGCTGTCCCCTGCCTATCAAGAAACTAACTTATTTATTTGCTTTAGCGTAATTCCCTTCCTGACTCAGTTATGCAGATGTGAGAAGGGCCCAGTCAGAGAAGCCAGCCAAAGTGGCTCAGGCAGGAGGGTGGGACATCATCTGCTCAAGGACATCATCTCAGGGTTTGCTGACCTTCAGACAAGGTCTATTTGATTTACTTGTTACTGTCGAAGGCAAAGGAAAGGATATCCCTGTGAATCTAAAATCAAGGTGGGGATAACAATTTGGGACATTTCACCAGCTGTTTAGGAAATCCTGGACTGCTCATTTACAACTCTTCCCTTGTCTACATTTATAACTTTGTATGTTTGCAAAGATGCATAAGAGTTAAATTTGTCCCTTTTCTGCGAAGCTTCTGCAAAATTCATATCTATGCTACTCCTGTGTATACCTATATATTTGAATATCCAAGGGAGAGTTGGTAGCTTCCATCTAACACATTCAGCTGGATCTTTTCAACCAAAATGTAAATCCGCAATGTATTCTAATGTAACCCAATTAGAGCTACTAACACCATCTGTATATATATTTTCAGTGCAGCTGTCAAAAAACACACTTACACCCCAGTGATATAATATTTGATAGTTGTGTGATATTTCATTGTACCATATTTCATTTAACCTTTTTCTTATTTTTAAATGGGCCAATTTTCACTTTCGTCCTTTTATAATTGATATTTTTAGTACACATTTTAATATGTAAGTCTTTGCCCGTATCTCTGATATTTTTCTTAGGATAAAGTAATAGATGTGGAATTCTTACAGAAAAGTATATCAATTTTTAAGCTAAAAGTTTTGAAATAAAAGCAAATAGGATAGTATTTAAAAAGTCAAACAGTACTAGACAAAATAACTTCGCAATCTCCAGGCCCTGTGTGTCCCAGTCCCTCTCTTTAGCTGTTTCTTCTGCTATTTACCTTAACCTGTTACTCTTTCTCGATTTTTAAATTTTACTCATTTTCTATTGAGCCTACATAAAAAGAAAATTTAGATCTTTTATATGACCAAACGCGTTCCTTTTCTCTACCCTCTTCGCATTCAGTTACACTTTTGATTAAATCAATATTCAGTATTTATATTTTTATGTTATATTAATATTATTCTCTAAGCCATGTGTAGTATTATGATTACATTTCCTTTCTTACACATCTTTAATTTTTTCATTACAGCTAATAACTGCCTCATTTTATTCCACACGTTTAGTGTGGCTGTTTTAAAACATGGCCCCCAAATTCTTTTGATACTCTCATCATGCAGAGGTGAGGTCTATCACCCCTCCCCTTGATTCTGGACGGGCCTGTGTTTTGATAGGAGACTATGGAAAGGACACTGTGACATCTGAGGAAAGATGCAGCCTGTCTTGCTTGGCACACACTCGTGTTTAGAGTTCTGAGAAGTCCGACTGTTCTGAGGCTGCCATGCTGTGAGGAAGCCAAGCTAAATGGGGTGGTTATGCATAAACACTCTGGTTGGTTGGCAGCCTGGTCTTCTAGACACCTCGGCCTGGGTGCCAAGCGTGTGTGAAGATGCCTCCAGATGATTCCAGTACCCAGAATCACTGAGTCACCTCGAGCATATGGGTTTTTCCAGCTGAGGCCCCAAACATCATGGAGCAGAGAAAGACAAGTCATTCCCACTATGTCCTGTACAAATTTCTGACCCACAGAATCCATGAATATAATAAAATGGTTATTTTAAGCAGCTACGTTTTAGGGTAATTTGTTAAGCGGCAGTAATAACTGGAATATTTAGTTTATGTACCTATAATTGATTTGTCCCAAAATTTTCAATACGGTCAAGTATATCAGGTGATTTATTAGTTCCATTTTTTCCCTTGGAAATATTTCTCCTAGTGATCTCTGTCCTCTTTTCCCAGTGCTGCCTGGATGCATAGCCATCAGCCTAGAATTTGCTAGGATGACAGTGTAGCATGCTACTTGAGGATGTGGGTCCTGAAGCTGGCTGTCTGGGTTTGAATCCTGGCTTCACCACTTGCCAGGTTTGAATACTGGCTTTACCACTTGCCAGCTGTGTGACTGTGGTCAAGCTAGTTAATTCCTCAGTGGCTCAGATTTCTCATTAGAATAGTGCTTGGCACATATTAAGTGCTATTATTGTTGGCATTATTGTTATTGTTTCTTATCCTTTCTTCACATTGCCCTTGGAATTCTCATCACCTTGTGCCTAAGTCTGATCCCCTTGCTCCTGGATCCCATGAGAAAGCTCTTCTCCAGTTATTACCGTGCCTTGATGGATTCATCACCTGCTTCCCAAAAGAAGGTGCTTGGAACATAAGTTTTATGAGACCTTGTATATCTGTTTGAAAT
Source organism: Avahi laniger (assembly GCA_963575035.1). NCBI lineage: Eukaryota > Metazoa > Chordata > Mammalia > Primates > Indriidae > Avahi > Avahi laniger. The sequence continues at coordinate 38,353 of CAUYSK010078093.1, read as the reverse complement.
TGTCTCTATTTAATATCATACTTGGTAATGATATGGCTGGGATATAATTCTAAGTTAGAAATAATTTTCTCTTTGAATTTTCAAGGAATTATTCCATTGTCTCAAAGATTTTAGTGTCACTACTGAGAAGCCATGCTGATTCTTGATCTTCAGTATGAAGGTTTTCTTTTTTCTTCCTGGAAGTATTAGGATCTCTTCTTTATCCCCATTGTTTTAAAATTTGATAATGATGTGACTAGGTGTGGGTTTTTAAAATTCATTATTTAGGGTACCATTTCAATTTGGAAACTCAGGTCCTTCAGTTCTCAGAACTTTTTTTTTTCATTTCTAAAAACATCTTTGTTAATTTTCTTACCTCTGTTTTCAGTTTTCTATTTCTGGGACTCTTTTTTTTTTTTTTTGAGACAGGGTCTTGTTCTATTACGGGGCTAGAGAGAAGTGGCATCGTTATAGCTCTCTGCAACTTCAAACTCCTGGGCTCAAGGGATCCTCCTGCTTCAACCTCTGGAGTAGCCTGTAGGCGCACGCCACCATGCCTGGCTAATTTTTCCATTTTTAGTAGAGACGGGGTCTCACTCTTGCTTAGGCTGGTCCTGAACTACTGATCTCAAGCAATCCTCCCACCTCAGCCTCCCAGAGTACTAGGATTATAGGGATTAGCCACTGCATCTTGCCTTTTCCTGGGACTCTTAATAGATGTAAGATTTCCTGAAAGAATGCTCTAATTTTCTTATTTTTTTTCTTTTCTATTTTCTATTGTCTTTTTGTTTAATTTTCTGGGAGTTTTTTTCACTTGTATCATCCATTCTTCTGATTTAAAAGAAAATTCTGTGATATTTTTATAATTCTTATTTCTTATTCTTATTCTTTCTTTTTTTTATTAATAATATATCACCTTTCTTATATTATGGACTTAATATCTTATCCTGCTAAGTATCAATTTTTTTTTTTTCCGGAGACAGGGTCTTGCTCTGTTGCCAGGGCTAGAGTACATGGCATGGCGTCATCATAGCTCACTGCAACCTCAGACTGCTGGGTTCAAGCAATCCTTCTGCCTCAGCCTCCCGAGTAGCTGGGACTACAGGCCTGTGCCACCACACTCGGCTAATTTTTCTATTTTTTTGTAAAGACAGTGTCTTGCTCTTGCTCAGGCTGGTCTCAAACTCCTGGCTTCATGCAACCCTCCTGCCTCGGCCTCTCAGAGTGCTAGGATTACAGGTGTGAGCCACTGCACCTGGCCTGAGTATATTAATTATAGTGCTTCTGAACATTTTTTTCCTTGCATTATCTCTGTTTCCTCTAAGTTTCCTTTTCATCGGTTTGTTTTTGACTTGTTCTTTCATGGTAGAGGCTTTTCTCTAATGCCCATTGGTCCTCTTGACATATTCTGCCTCCGAGTGAGGCAGTTGGATATCCTGTGCCCTCGGATCCTCTGAGGCTTGTCAACTGGTGGGTCTCACTGTAGAACTGCTCAAGGATATAGTATGTTTACTTAGGGCGCCCCAAACACCCACATCGGCACATCTTTTCTCCTGGGTTTGACATTTTCTTAGAAAGGAATTTCTCCAGTTTTCTAACTGGTGAATATGAGCGACGTTAAGCTGCTGCCAGCATTTTGAGAATCGGTAAGGCGAAAGGGCTGGGACAGGGGAAGTGGTCCCGTGGCCCCCTGCTGCCTCGAACCCCTAAACTCAGCCTCCAGAGTAGCTGGGACTACAGGTGTGAGCCACAGCGTCCGCCGGGTAATGGTTTCCGGATGCAGATACGCACTCAGGTTCTCTGCTTTAAGTACAGCGGCTACCCCTGTCCTTAACTGTGCCTGATTTCCCTTGTTCAGAGTCTCAGATTAACCCAGCCAATTACAACCACGAAATTAAATTCCCTGAGGTTTTGGATTAAAAAGGCAAGAACTTTTTCTTTTAATTCAGAGTTTTCTCTGAATTAAAAAAGTAACTTCTCATCTGCCACCCCCAATGAAATGGGAAATTTACCCAATTCAAGCCCCTTTACCCCTCCCACTTCACCATGTTTTTTTCCTTTGATAATGCCTCAGAGCAAGTATTCAGGGTCCAAGTTTGTTTTAAAATAACCCTATGAGCTGACAGACGGAGCTCCTGGAATTCTGCAGCTTGTGCTAGAGTCCACAGATGGGAAATTGCAGGCAGTTATAGGGTGGTGCTATTACCATAGCCCAATTTTTGAAAGCCTTTAGAAAAAAAAATCATCTGCGTTAATTAGCATTCACCACAGGCAGTAGTTTTGTGTTGCAGTATTCTAAGAACTCAGATAATAAGAAAACACAGTACTGCAGTCTCTAACTTTTAACTAATATTTCACCTCTTAAAAATGAGGATTATAAAGAAAGAATTTTACCTGTTACATGAATATGCTCATATATGGCTAATCTATAGCATGAAACCATCATGAAATATGAATTATGTTCTAAAAATCAGGGGGGCAGGGTGAAAAAAATCAACAAAATACTAACGGTACCTAAAATAGGGATCATTTCATTTTACCTCTCTGATCTGCTTAATCCACAAATCTCTTCCAAGAAACTCCTGATGTAAGACTACTGGAGCTGAGTTTAGATTAAAAGTCACGGAGTCACTGGTCTTTTCTTTAATAAAAGGCTGGAGGTCAGAATTTATCTGGAAGGAACAGTTAAAAGAGTCAAATTAGTGAAATATACATTAGTACATTATAGCCATATTCAGAAAGCATCAGTTAATGCAGTGATAAATGAAGCTTAAGGAATGTAGTTTTTAGATGTACTTTAATAAAAGAACATTTTGGATAATTAAGCACCTTTAAAATTCTTTAGAATTATTTTTCCCTAATATGTTCTTTTTTTCATTTGGCAGCAGCCTTTATTTTACTTTTTAAGTTAAAGGTGAGGATTTAGATAAAGATTTAATAAATTTAATTGCTTAATAAACTAAGATAAAATAAAACATGCAAAAAACTCATCTGGAGATATTTTATATATATATGTGTGTGTGTATATATATATATTTCCCCCTCTTATGAGCTATTTAAGTAACATTTAAAATATACATCAAATTCCATTTTTAAATTACATATATGTAGAAGCAATATGACAATTAATTTTTGGACATTTTATACTTCATTCATAGTAATAATCAATTTGTATGTCCATTCAAAAGAATTGGTTATTAGAATTACGGCTGTCAATTTTGCTCAGTGTATTTCTAAATTTCATTAACTTTCCATAATTCGTCTAACATAAAGATCTATAAGGGAACTGTAACAAAAATAACAAATATCCTTCCATTATGTTAATGGCAATATTATATATTATTCAATAATTCTCAAGAGTTTCCTCAAGAATCCTTTCAAGTGGTAAGAAAAGACAAACACCACAAATACGGCGTAAGCAAGCTATAGCTTTCTGTCAGAATTAGTCCACGGTAGTATACTGTTCACACTATATAACAATCACTATCTATACTGATAGATTTTAAGCACACGATAAACATTTATTAAGATATAAAAGCAGTTTATTAAATGGCAAAAGTTTTAGGATGCATCATTTTAGCTATTTAAGTACTGGAAAAAGATAAAGGGTGTGCAAATACCTTATGACTCATGGCCATGTGCTTCCCATACTGAAATGCCATATCCTGAACCTCAGCATCATGCTTTGCTAATTCCATTGCAGCTTGGCAGCTCTTTGCTAGTAAGGCACCATGGGAGAGAAAAGTCTGCTCCTTCCAAGTAGATATTCCAATATCATCTGTGATATAATTTTCCTAAAAATGTAACAAAAGCCAAAATAAAAAAGGCTTTAGGGGTAATATAATTGTTTTTTTTTTTTTTTTGAAGAATAAAAGAGTAAGAAATGAACTATTCAAAAAATACGCAGGCTACTGCAACAAGATAGAACCAAAAGATGCTGAACCTCAGTTCTACCTAGGAAGAATGGGGCGGCGGAGACTGCTTTTTTAGGGTAATGAGGAGAAAGTGAAAGAAATTATTTTTTTCTGACTACAAGACCCCGAAGAGATTAAAGAAAGGTTAAAGCAAATTTTATTCTAAGCCAGGAACTTCTATTAAAATATATTCTATAGGAGAAGGCAAAAAGTAGAAACTTAGACCTCTTAACTAACTCCCTTCTTTATTCACATCAGTTCTTGAGTACTGGTATTTGAAAACACAAGAAGCCTATTGCGTTTAACTTATGTGAAAATGTCAAGGGCATAATGACATGTTCTTATAAATAGTTAAAAAGAAAAACAAGAGAGGAGGTAACCCATTACACTGGAGAATGATTATTACAGCCTTCACCAAAGTTTATTCTCGTAAGAAACAAGGTCATAAGAGAGGATATAACTGTAGCTTATTTAATTTCATCTTTTTAAATTATAAAAATCATTGTAGTATCTATAAGTATATACATAACTACTATCTCTAGACCAGTGCTGTCCAGCAGAAATATAATGTAAGCCATATTTACAATGTAAAATTTTCTAGTAGTCACATCAAAAAAGTGAAAACAGGTAAAATTAATCTTAATGACATTTTATTTATTCCAGTATATCCAAATATTATCATTTCAACATATAATCAATATAAAAATTATTGAGATATTTAAAGTTCTTTTTTATGAGATCAGTCTGTATTTTACACTTATAACACATCACTGGCCGTAGTTCAAGTGCTCAACCTTGAACAGCTGAGTGCTAGACTGTGGGCTCTCTAAGGACAGGAATAAGGAAACAAACATAAAGCAATGTTCATTTTATGGTGTTTTTTTGAAATGTCAAACTAACTAGAACCCATCCAGAAGGATTAATTAACCCAAACACTTTTCTTCTTGCCCCTTATCCCATAATCCTTCTCTTTCCACTATTACTTGAGGACAAAATAAAAAATATTAAGAAAACTTAAATAGGGACCATTAAAAGGTCAGCTCAGATTTAGCCCCATCTCTTTCACTATGTTGAGGGGAATCTTCAGCCTAGTGATCAAATCAAAAAATCATCTTAATTTCATTAAGCCTTTGAACATAAGTTCCACTTATGGCAATAGCTGCAAATACGCAATGATGCAAAAGCCACACAGGAGAGAAACAGGGCATAAGACCTACTTGATAAAACATTAGGGTATAAATTATAACATTTAATTTCAGAAAACTGAGAATGTATTTTAAATATTCCATATTAATAAGCCTAAGAAAAACAATATATATCTCTCCATATATACTAAAGAGGCATTTGACAACTCCTATTCTTTTTTCTTACACTGCCCACCCCCCTGCCTCAACTCTTACTCTTGATGAGGAAAAAAAACCCTGAATAAAAGAGGAACTGATGTATATTTCTTTAATATGATAGGGGTGTATATGTGTGTGTATGTGTGTGTGTGTATGTATCGGCCCAAAAGTCAGCAAATACTTTATCAGAAAACATCAGCTTTTCTCACTAATGTCAGCAGTACTACAAACAAGAAGATAATTCAGTAAGGTAGCAGTATCTACAATTAATAATTTATAATTAAGATAATAAATGTACTAACTATAGGTTTCATACATAAAAACTAATCAGAAAGTGTTATAAATAAGGTATTTTCTTCTATTGTGTATACAAAAAATAAAAATTAAAAATCTAGGAATAAACTTAGAAATGTATAAAATTGATATGAAGAAAATGATAAACATACTATTGAAAGAACGAAACTTAAATGAATATATAGACCTATCATATTAAAGACAGTAAGATCTAATCTCATAAAGTTACGCCAATAAAACTAACACCACCTTTTTTCCCCTGAAATCAGGCAAACTAAAGTTTACGTGGAAAAAATAAACAAACAAGAACAGCCAGCAAAATCTTGAAAAAGAAGAGCAATATATATTTGTGTGCTGGGGAAGGGGTGGATACTGAGAACAAATTTTGTGTAGCCTTACCAGATAGGATAACATACTATAAAGCCTCAGTAATTTAAAAAATACGTACTTTTAATGCAGACAGACTATGGAACAAAATAGAAAGTCCAGAAAGCAACCAAAGTATATATAGGAGTTTATTACATTTTAGGAAAAAGTTAAGACTTTTCAGTAAATAATGCTGCTATAACTAAATAGCTATCTGGAAAAAATAAAGTCTGATCTGCATTTCACATCATGTATCAGGATAAACTCAAATGGCAAAAAAAAACAAAACAACCCAGCAAAACAACCAATCAAAAAACCTTCTAACCAGTGTTAGAAGACAAAGGACAGTGAGGAAAAGAATTTGCATTTTCTATCACAGACAAACGGCAAATCTCCCTGTGGTAGGCTAATGATGCCCAACCTCCCTGCAAGATGTCCACAACCTAATCCCTGGAACCCGTGAATGTTACCTTATGTGGCAACGGGAACTTTGCAGATGTTTTTAAATTCAGGATCTTGAAATCCCCAGGGGGATTATCCTGGATTAACTGGGTGGGCCCAATGTAATCACAAGGGTCCTCATGAGAGGGAGGCAGGGTCTTAAAAGGGAACACAATGACAGAAGGAGAGAGAGACTGAAAGATGCTATGCTGCTGGATTTGAAGATGCAGGACGGGGCCACGAGCCAAGGAAGGAAGGTGGAAACTAGAAAAGGCAAGAAAATGAATTTTCCCCTAGAACCTCCAGAAGGAACGCAGCCCTGCCAACATCTTGATTTAGTGGCTTCTGATCAATAAAAAGAATTCCCACCTCCTCAAAACGTCCCTCTTGGTGTTGGTAAGGCTGAGAAGAAATAGGCCTCTCAAATATGGCTGGTGGAAGTGGAAACTGGCTGTAATTTCACATCTATTGAAATTACAAATGTACTTGCCCTGTGACCCAACAATCCCACATCCAGGAATTAATCCTACTGATAAACCTACACACACCTGAAATAGGTACAAGGTGTGAAAGCTGCTCATACAAATTAGATAATTCTTGTCAAACCCAACTAAAACAGACTCAAGAAGCCAGGGGGGAAAAGCACTCAGGACACATAAAATTGCTCCAAAAGCACAATTCCCTGCAAGTCTGGATGCTGAAACTGCCTGCTTGCAACTAATTTTACCATCACTCACCAATCAAAACTTGCCAGCTTCCCAGAACCTTACTAGTGCCAATGAACTTTCTCAAAGAGTAACACGTAACACTTTTTCATAAAATTTACAACCTTCTGTTTGTTCTTCGAATATCCCAAAAGTCACCTGGTCTGCTTGTATACCCCAAATTAGAATTCTTTCTTCCCAAATAAAATATGAAATTTAGAGATTAGTCTCCATATATTTCATTTGACTTTGACAAAGGTTACAGTCTATCGTTGACCCAGCTGCGAGAGTGATCCTTTAAAAACATAAGTCAGAACCACAGTGGCCTCTGGCTGTTTTTCAGACATCCCAGGCATCTCCTCCTTAAGGCTTCTGTACTTGCTATTCTGTAACACACTCTCCCTGGATGTTTGCACAGTTAGATTCTTCATTGCTTTCGATACTCTGCTCAAAATTCAGCTCATCTTTAATAGTACACCTCCACCCCCCATCATTTCCTGTCTCTTTACCCTGCTTTGAACTTTTTTTCCCTTGATATTATAGGACTCCTCATATTTATTTGTTTATTGTTTATTTGGCTTATTGTTTGTCTTCTTTACTAGAATATAAGCTCCATGAAAACAAAGACTTTGTTTTGTCCTTTGCTGAAGAATCAGCACCTAATACAGTGTGTTAGGTGTGCAATAAATATTTGCTGATTCCTTTATTTTTCTTTTGGTATCTCTCTCCCTCTTTTCCATTTTCCTTTATCCTTCCTAACTGGTCATAATAAAGAATTGAAATAATTCTCCTTTAATGCCTCTCTACTGCCCAGAGAATCAAGACAAACTCTATAGCATAGCATTTGAGGCCTTCTCTTTTTTGGAAGCAAGCAATACTTCTAGCCCTGTCTCCTACACAGAATATTCCCTTTTTGAGGCCCTCATTTCAGCTACATAGGAAAATTTGGTGCTTCTTGAATAAAATACGTACTTTCACACTTGTGTGAATTTTAAAATACTCTTCTCTTCAAAGGCAATATCGTTTCCTCCCATTCCCTGTTGAGTAAATTGAACATATCCAGTCCAAATATCATTTCCTTGGAAATACTCCCACAGATAATTTTCTCTTTAGACTAACACTCCCTTATTTATATTACAATATAGCACTTAATTTTCTATGAATTGTATGATTGTTATATATCTGTTTCACTGACCTGGTCTTAGTTTCCCTTATATTTTTTAATCACTTAGGCCATATTTAAGTTTCAACAAATGTTTGCTTAACAAATAGAATTGTGGTTATGTATTGTATTTATTAAGTAGTTGGGTGTGTTTTTTCTTTAATTTTAAAAGCTATTGGTAGATATATCCATACAATACTATGCTATTCAGCAACAGAAAGAAAGAACTACTGACAGGTGCTATGCCATGGATGAACCTTGAAGACTTTATGCTAAGTGAAAGAAGCCAGACACAAGAGACCACACATTTTGTATGATTCCATTTATATGAAATGTAGATTAGTGATTGCCTGGGGCTGGGGGTGGGAACTGTAAATGGGTATGAAGGACCTTAGCAGGGGTTTGGGTGAAAATGTCCTAAAACTGATTTATGGTGATGGTTGCATCACTTGAAAAAGCTACTAAAAATCATTGTATTGTAGGTTTAAAATGGGTGAATTTTATATGTTAAGAAAAGAAAAAAGCTAATGAGTATGATATTTTAGATTTCTTGGTCTCAGATGCTTAGATTAAGATTTAAAAAAATTCATGACTCTCAACTTTTTGTATACCATCCTCATTCATCCATACAACAAGCATTTATTAAGGTTCTATTATGGGTCAGGTGTTCTGCAAAGCAATATATTAATAGATATGAAGATTAATAAATAGGCTGTCCTCAAGAAGTACATAGACCAGGGACAAAATGTGTATAAATATATCAATATATATAGATATAAATATATAACTATAGATATCTAAATATAGAATGAATGTATAGATAGTTCTATTTCAGAATAATAATTGCAGGATCTCCGATTAACAAGGATTCAGTTTTGTTCATTATATATTTCCTATTGTGATTAAGACCTTTTATTATTCATCATTTCTACATTTTAAATTACGCAAGTAATACACGATTACTGGAAAAAAATTAGAAGATTCAGATAACTAAGAAACAATTAATTTATAGTCCCCTGAAATCTACTGCCATAAGTTAATTGGACCATAAGTTAATAATTCTGTTCCTAAGTTAATCAGAAATTTTATTCCCTGAACATTAAGTTATTACCTATTGTAAACTTGGTTACTAATGAAACAAAATCCCTCCATTCATTTCCATCAGCTTGCCATGTATGTATTAATACTAAGAGAGCATGCTCTATTACAAAGGAAGAGGTAATGTAAATTGTAAAATACCAAGAAACTAGTATGATAACCACATCCAAACCAGTATCTTCACATATCAGATATACAGAATTGGTATGAAATGAATAAATGAATATAGTCAGAGTAAATAAGATTTAGATACAACTTACATATGTACAGTTTTTTTTTTTTTTTATTTCAGCATAATATGAGGGTACAGATGTTTAGGTTACGTATGTTGCCCCTGCCCCCCCTCCCCCCCCATATGTACAGTTTTTAGTGATAATTTATTAAACATAAAAGGAGGATACATTCAGTGAACACTGACTTTTTTTTTTTTAGAGATAGAGTCTAACTCTGTCACCCAGGCTGGGGGTACAGTGGTGTGCTGGTAGCTCACTACAGCCTCGAATTCCTGGGCTCCAAAGTAATACTTTTGCCTTAGCCTCCTGAGTAGCTAGGTCTACAGGTGTGGGACACCACACCTTGGCTAACATTTCCAGGGGGATTTCCTTTTTTTCAGAAAGGTAATATATGACAATATATGACAATGTTTTATCAAATGACTGGCAGACAAAAGTACATTAATTTTAAAAAACGTAGGTCTCATTGTCACACAACCTTTTTGCTGAAGTAAGTCTGCTCTCCCACCTTGGCCTGGTATAAGCCTCCCAAAGTGCTAGGATTATAAGTGTGAGCCACTGCACAGGCCTACCTGTACTTTTTTTTAAAGCACTTTTTAAAATGCAAATGTTTCATGTTTTCATGCTTCCTACTACAGATTCATGTTCTGGGCCACTGTTCTTATAAATGTAACCTAAATTTGTGTTGGATGATAGACCATTTCACCTAATGCCCCATTTCACCATTCTAAACGTTTGCTTTGAATTGCCCTTTTCAACTACTTTGAGAAGTTAAACAAAACAACTGAAACAGTTTACCAGCCTTATTTAAGAAAAAAAAAAAGTCAAGTATGGGAAATCTTCAGTAAATCTCTACACTTGAGAATCAGAAGGAAGCAAGGAGAAAAATCAAATCTAATATTTCCTGGTAGGTAAGTACATGATGAAACTTCCACATTCTTTACTGTATCAGCCCTCAAAAATTTTAAGTATCATTATTCCCATTTAATAGGTAAGGTTTCAAGAAAGTATTTTGACCAAGATCAGACACTAGTAAGTGGCAGAGATGAGTCTCAGATGTATAGCATTGGATTCCATTTTGCTCAACACAAAATAGAAACACATGCAATACTTAACGTCTTTTATGGTTTATAAGTAGGTTGTGTTTAAGAGTGAATGACATATTTCATCTATGTACCAAAAAAAGCATTTAAGCTTATAAATTAAGGCTTTTAATAATATCCATTGAGGAGATCTGAGAGTCTAGAGTAAGTAAGTACCAAGAATAGAAACAGGACGTATCATAAGTATTTTTTCAGGAATCCTGCAGCAGGGGGAAAAGTATAACATTTTAACAACATCATCTAATAGGATGAAGTAATTTGCTTTGATTTATAATGCAGTCACATGGGAGATAGTAAAGTAGGTGTTGTATCTGGAAGCTTTACATCCTTGTAAAGCACAGAAGAGAAACTGATAAGATTTGATGAATGTGTATTACTAAAGGCTGTTTTAAAAAATGCTTCTGTACAATACATAGAACTGTTAAAACTCTACTCACAAATTAGAGAGAAGGGTTGCCAAGGAATTTGAAAATCTCGGAATTTAGCCTGGGCAATACAGTGAGACTCCCATATCTACAAAAAAAAATAATAATAATAATAATAATTAGCCGGGTGTGGTGGCATGTGCCTGTAATCCCAGCTACTTGGGAGGCTGAAGTGGGAGGATCCCTTGAGCCTAGGAGTTCAAGGCTGCAGGGAGCTATGATTGCTCCACTGCACTTCAGCCTGGGTGACGGAGTGAGACCAGTCTCTAAAAAATAAAAATAAAAAATAAAAATCTAGGAATTCTTTGGGTTAGGGCTGGGCAGCCCCTTCCTGCCCTCCCCATTAGTCAGTTCTTGCTAAGATGTATGAGAACAACCATGCTGAAAAGGGGTCAGGATGGAGATATAAAACATCAGGAATTCTTCACACCACCACGGTGGTACGCCTGGGATGGGGGAAGCTTTGAACAGCTAGAGGGCAGCAGATAGTTTTAGGATGGATTGCATAGTAAGGGCAGAAGAAAATAACTAAATTCTTTGAGATGAACAAACTGGATAGCACCAAAGAAAAACTTGGCCTGCTTTAAAATGCACAGTAGCTGGTGCTTGGCATACTATAAATGTGCAGTTGATGTAGTTCAACTGATTTTTTTGTGTGCTTACTATATGTCAGGCACTGTGGGTGTTAGGCCTTACTCCTTGACCTTTAGGAGAAGTTCAGCAGGGGAGAAACGGTAAATAATTAAAAAGCAGTTGAGTATGTGAAAAGAGAGCTATGCTTACAGAAGGCAGTGAAGAGTTCTATCAAGGCAGGCTCTGATTAATAAACTGGAACTAGCCAGGAGGAGAAGGTAGGGGATGACTTTGGGGTATCCATACAGGATACTATACATTCTATATATCCCATATTTAATATACTATATTGTTTAAACGTATAGTGGGAGAAGTAGGTAAAGAAAGACAAAATTAGCCAGGTGGGTAAGAGGCCCGGAGCTTTGCACTTTACCATTTAGGTGCTACGAAACTGTCTTCAGCAGGAAAAGACATGATTATGTGTGCAATTTAGATGGGTTGAATGCCATATTCTACGTGACCAGGGATGAGGCAAAGTGATAGCTAGTGGGGATTGAGAAGCAAGAACAATATAAGCTGCTCAAAAAAGGAAACAACTAAAACATAATTTTAAACAATTAGCCAGGCATAGTGGCTTATGCCTATAGTCCTGGCTACTCAGGAAGCCAAGGTAGGAGAATTGCTCGAGCCCAGCCTGGGCGATATAGTGAGACCCCATCTCTTAAGAAAAAAAAAAAAAGTGAAACAAGATAGCTCCTTATTGCGGACGGGACAGTTGCTCACCCAGGACCAGTTTCTCTGCCCTCCTGCCTTACTAACAAAACCCTAATTACGTTCAGGTATTCACTGCTCCAGCCAATGATGAATTCAGGAATGGGTATATAGTCCGATTGTAGCCTATGAGATATAAGGAAATCTACCAGTGAGCTCCTAGGAAAGAGACTCAGGTAGAAAAGGGAGTTGTTTCCTCTAGATGTTTTTCTGTTTTGTTGAGATATACTGAGGGCTACTGTAGCCAAACTGCTACCAGCCTGATAATAAATACAACACTAAGGAGGCAGAGCAGAGAGAACCTCAATATCATCCCATGATAACTATCCCTGATGCTTGCCTACCTCTGCATATTCAGTCAGAGTAAAATGTATTTCCTTACCTTCATGTCTATTTAATTAGGTTTTCCATTTTTGGCCGCTGAAAGCATTTCAATGAATTCACTCCTTTAGATGAAAAATAGTTACACTATAGGAAGTCCAGATATGCCAACATGAGCAGTCTATTTGTTATCTACTGCTGCAACACAAATTACCCCAAGACTTAGCATCTTAAAACAACAAACATCTATTATTTCACAGTTTCTGAGGATCAGGAATACAGGAATGGCTCAGCTGGTTGGTTCTGGCTCAAGGTTATAGTCAAGCTGTGAGCCGGGGCTGTAGTCCTACAAAGGGGCTGGGCTGGAGAATCTGCCCCCACGCTCACTCAGGAGGTTGTAGGCAGTAGGCTTTAGGTCCTTGCCACACCAGCCACTCCACAGGGCTGCTCACATGTCATAGCAGCTGGCTTCCTCCAGAGCAAGTGATCTAAAGGTAAGAACACATCCAAGAAGGAAGCTTCACAATCTTTTATAACCTAATCTTGGAAATGACATGCCATCACTTCTGCTGTACACTATTGGCCAGACAGATCAACCCTGGTACAATGTAGGAAGGGATTACACAAGGAATACCAGGAGGTTGGGTTCCTTGGGGGTGATCTTGGAGGCTAGCTACCACAGACGAAGTCTATGATTGGAATTATTGGGTCCACAAATCTGAATATTTTAAAGTCTCTTAAAACATTCTGCCAAATTGTTTCCTAGAAAGGTTCTTCTGATGTGCACACTAACCAGCCTGGTTTGAGACTGTCTTGCCATTGAATAGAATTATTATTTTACTTGTGAGGTTAATAAGTAAAAAGTAACATTTTCATTTAAACTTGGGATATCATTTCATTGATTAGTTATTCGTATTTCCTCCATGTGTTCATTTGTTAAAGATTCACTGAGTATCTTGTACGTATAAGGCATTGTTCTAGGTGCTTGTGCCAATGACCAAAATCAGAATCCTTGCTCTCATAGTTCTTATAGTCTGGTGGGGAAGCCAAAGAATCAGACAACCACACAAATAAATAATTACAAACTGAGATACTTCCAATGGGGAAAACAAACACACTTCTATGAAAACATGGAATAAAGAACTTGACTGAGACCGGGGTTTTGGGGGTGGCTTCCCTGAGGAAGTGACACTTGAGCTGACATAGGAAGGATACATAATGGGTAAGCAGTAAAAAAGATGAAGAAGTTGTTCCAGGCTGCAAGGATTGCATATGTGAAGGAGAATGGCACGTCCAAGGAAAGGGAGAAGGCTACTGGGGCTGATATGCAGACAGTGAGGGTGAGAATTGTACACGGTGAGGTTGGAGGGACAAATTGAGGTCGTACTATGTAGGGTCTTTTGGATCACTTTCAGAGTTTTGGCCTTTTTTCTAAGAGTAATGAGATGTCACCAGGGGTAGAAATGGAGACACAGCATCATCGGATTAGCATTTTGAGATTGCTGGCAGTGTGGCGAACAGGCTAGGGGATGGGAGGATTGTACGTGGGGAGGTGAAGGAGGAGGTCACTTGGAGGAGCTCGGGAAAGAGACGATGGTGTCTTGGACCATGTGAAAGAGCAGCCAGGTTCCACCTCCAGGGTGAGCAGGCATGGGGGAAAGCCAGGCTGCAGCCTGTGCCGTTGACGGGAGAGGGCAATGAGGGCATAAACGGGTGTTGCTCTTGACTGCTGTCACGGATGACTGTGTATGTCCTTCCAAATTCATATGTGAAAGCCCTAATCCTCAGTGTGGCTGTATTTGCGGAAAGGAATTAATTAAGGTTAGCCGAGATCATAAGGGTGGGGCCCTGATACAATAGGAACAGTATGCTTATCTAGTGTCCTTAATTATTTTTAGGCAAAGAGCTCGCTCACGGTCTCTTTCTCTGGCATGTGAGGACACAGTGAGAGGCAGCTATCTGCAAGCCAGGAAGAGCGTCTATTGGCTGAGGTTCTCACAAGCTCACTAATGTTCACCGGAAAGAGACACAGATCCCTCCCTCTGGATGGGAGGCTGCGGGTGGGGCTGTCAAAGAATTTCTGACCTTTTTGTTTTTTAACCACCACAGTCTACACTTTACAGAGTGCTCAGGAGAGCAATTGCTTCCTCTGCTCCCTCCCAGTCAGGCTTCGGGCTCAGGCAGTGATACAGGAGATGAAGGAAGGCAGCCACCAGGGTGACCCTGGTGAGGAGCAGAAGTCTTTACTTGAAAATCTGGATGAATGGTGATGCTTTTTGTGGAGACAGAGAACAACGGGATGGTTTTGGGAGGAAAGATCATACATCTGGTCTTAGATGTCCCAAGTCTGAGATGGCTTGAGACCTCCAAGTGGAAATATTGAGTTAGCAGCTAAATAAATACTTACCTCTAGAGCTCAGGAGTGAGCAGGGTGGAAATAAAAATTGGGATGCACTGGCATACAGACAGATGGTAATTGAAGGCTTGGGTTTCATTTTCTGAATGTTTTATTCTTGTCCTTTGGTCAGAATGGTATTCTATTAAACAATTTACATGCCTAATAATGTTGTTTCATCTCTCAGGCAAATAAACTGCCTTTTAAGATGTTTTGCTGTGATAGTTGTCAGTGAGTGACCTCCAAATGGTGTACAAATTCAATTTAAACATTTAATAAATAAAAACATTCACCAGTCAGACCCACTCTAAACTTGAGGGTCTACTTAATCAAAAGGGCCATTATACATACACTAAGCTCTCTCAGTCACCAATGGTTTTTTTGCATTCTCAATATCTGTATCAACCTTCACTCCATCACATTTGCATATTTAATCTAATACTCCTATATTTGATTTGATTTCTAATATGTTTACTTCACAATACATTTGTTGTTTTTGAACCTCCTTTAAATAAAAACATTTTGTGGATTAAAAAAATACAGTATATTTTTTTTTTTTTTTGAGACAGGATCTCACTCTGTCACCCTGGGCATCATCATAGCTCACTACAACCTCAAAGTCCCAGGCTCAAGCAATCCTCCTGCTTCAGCCTCCCAAGTAGCTGGGACTACAGGTATGTGCCACCATGTCTGGTTAATTTTTTCTATTTTTAGTAGAGATGGGGTCTTGCTCTTTCTCAGGCTGGTCTCGAACTCCTGATCTCAAGCAATCCTCCTACGTCGGCCTCTCAGAGTGCTAGGATTACAGGCATGAGCCACCAGTTAGAGCCACCTGTGAGTACTGGCCGATACTATTTCTTAGATGTAGTTGTGGGTACCTAGGTATTTTATTTTATTTTTATCCTTTACACTGTATATATCTGCCATATATATACTTTTATATGCTTGATACATTTCATAATTAAAACAACCATTTTAAGCTACTCTCAATAGTCTTTAAATTGGAATAAATTCAATATTTTTATTTGCAACAAATGATTTATGACTGTGTCTACTTTATGAAAAAAGAATGCTAGTAAAATTATAGGTATTTATTATCACCACCATCAGCATCTTCAAAGTCTTGGGTTTGTGAATGATATGAAGTTGAACAGATGCCCAGCAAACAATAAAACATGACATGGCATGTTTTATTAGCTCATTAATACATACCTTGGGTACAATGTGAGGGACAGGTTGTGAGTAAATGGACCAATGAAATACACCTCAGAGTATCTTAATGCTTTTAAACAACACTCATTGTTTCACTTTTAAAACTCTTAAAATACATATTTTTTGTTTCTTTTTAAATCAGCTTTTACATGTATATATACTTGGGATATTTTTAACTTCAAGGAAAAAAAAATAAATTTCACTTATTTCTCTTCTACAAAATGAAACTTTCCATATGAACTCCCTTCCACTTTGGTAGGGTTAATTAGCTTCTTTGAACTCAAACTCCCTGATTCCCTCTCCCTAGTCAACCTCCTCTGCTCATCTTCATCCATTTTTATGAGAACAGTCTGCAAAGCTTTGGATATTCCATCACCGTAATTCTGTGCTTCTGTTTGCACACATTTACAATAATATCTACATATAAAACACTGTAGTCTTCTCCGGCTACTGGAGGATTGACTGCCATCATGAACGACATGGTAACTATCCGGACCAGGAAGTTCATGACCAATCGATCGCTTCAATGGAAATAAATGGCCACTGATATCCTTCATCCTTGGACGGTGACAGCACGTAAGACAGAAATTTGGGAAAAACTCACCAAAATACGCAAAATCTCACTGGATGTTATCTTTTTATTTGGATTTAACCCACATTGGTGGTGGCAAGACAACCGGCTTTAGCGTGATTTACGATTCCTTGGATTACTTAAAGAAAAGTGAATCCAAACACAGACTTGGAAGACATGGCCTGGATGAGAAGAAAAAGACCCCAAGAAAACAATGAAAGGAATGTTAAGAAGAGAATGAAGACAGGGGGACTGCAAAGGCCAATATTGTCGGTGCTGTCAAAAAGAAGGAGTAAAGATTTTGCAATGATTTCTTCTGTGGTATCATGCAGATTTTTCACAAGAGGATTAACAAATTACAAAACTTAAAAAAAAAAAAATACTGTAGATGCTTCATAAACAGCCCTGACATGGCTCCTGAAACTCCAAGTACCAAACCTATGCTCTTTCCAGCCTAGGGAGGTTGGCATTCCATTTACTTCATAGTTCCTAGTTCTGGAAGGTAGGGTTTGAGTCATCAGGCTAGAAGCCTCCAGTTAAACTCCTCAAACTAGCTCCCTAATATCAGGTGTGGCCTAGACCTAGGTCCCCACAGAGCTCTGATTCCTTTATTTGACTCCAGTCAAATAGAGCCAATAGAGTCTTACTGGCCAAAGCAAGTTGAATGGCTGAGCCCAGAGTTAAAGGACAGGTAAGCATACCCTGCCCATAGTGGAAGGGCATTACAGTTACATGGCAAAGGATATGGACGTGTACATTAGTTATCTATTGCTGCATAACAAATTATCCCACACTCAGTGGCTTAAAGCAACAATAAACATTTATTATCTCACAATTTCTGTGGGTCAGGAATTCACAGATGGCTCAGCTGGGTGGTTCTAGCTTCGGGACTCTCATGAAGGACTAGAAATACTATATTCCGCAAAGAGAATGAAATGAACCTGTACAAATACCCTACATTTCTAATTATTGTCTATTCTTCTTTTCAGCTGTATTTTTGTGCAATGCAATACGTTTTATGGGAAAATGCTATTTAGAGGGTACTTAGCACCAAAATAAGACTATGATATGTAAAGAACAGGTTAAAAGATGGTGAATGTTGACCTTATTCCACAACATACACAGTAAGAGAGTAATAAAACAGGAGACAGAAATTGTAAATCACTTAAGTTGAGAAGTAGGATACCTGCTGAACTCCTGGGCCCTTGCCTTACACTTGTTTCCACTGCCAGCAATCGCGTCTGTTGCTTCACACCTGTTTTATTTTAATGCTCTTCCAGCTGGTCTCTCTGCTTCTTAATTTCTTTGGCTTCCAATTTATCCTGCTCACAGCTTCTACAATAATCCTTATCAAAGATCTTCTCAATGTATAAGATACTATGGTGATTTCCTATTGCTTACTATTTTAAGTCCAAACTCCTCAATACAAATCTTCAAAATCTATCCACTGACTTATTTATCCCTTTAAAAATCATATCGCTTCCTTAGCAAAGCCCTGGCTCCAGCTCTGGCTATGCCTTTGTCTCCATCTCAGCTCTCAATACACATGTGTCTGATTTGTCTAGCAAAGCTGCTAGCACTTACTCGGTAGTCAATAGCATTTGCTGAATGAGCTGTCCTAGAGTAATAACTAGTGTTAAAAGAAAAAATTTAGACAAATTAAATTTAACAGAGTTTAATTGAGCAAAGAACAATTCAGAAATTGGGCAGCTTCCTTCGCACAACCAAAGTAGGTTCGAAATAGAGTCACATGGTCAGAGAGGATTTACAGACAGAAAATGGAAGTGAGGTACAGAAAACAGAAGTGCGGTACAGAAACAGCTGGACTGGTTTATAGCACCACGTTTGCCTTATTGGAACACAGTTTGAACAGCTGCCATCTTTGGCCGAAAGTCAGTGACTGGTACGAGAATAGGCTACAGTCTGTTTACACATCCAGCGTAAAGGAGAAACCTAAAGATACAGAGAAACCTTTAGGCTGAACTTAATATACGTAAGGAGGCAACTTTAGGCTAAATTTAATCTAACCAGGGGTAATGCTAAAACAAAATTATAGGTTTCCTTGTACAGGTTTAGTTGAACCTGTGTCCAAAGCACCTTCATGTATGCATCCCATGTGTTTTTGTAACACCTGTCTGCCTCCAACCACTCTTCTGTTTATCCACCATGTTCCACCTGGGCAGGCCTTCATTCCATTCCTCAGAAACATTAAGGCAGTTCCTCCCTCAGGCCTTTGCCTGAGTTGCTTCCTCTTGTTGGAACACTCCCTCCCAGCCCCTCAACACAGTTGGCTGCTTTTTGTCATTCAGATCTCAGCTTAAGCATTATTTCCTTGGAGAGGCCTCCCATGAACATCCAATCTAAAATAATCTCTTCAATCCTTCACTATCATTTCTCCCTATTTAGTTTTTTGCTGTACCATTATCACTTTCAGTTATTTTTCTTGTTGTTTTATTTATGTGATTACTTATTTATAGGTGGTCTTGCCATAAAGATGTAAACTCCACCAGGGCAAAGATGTCTCGTTCAATGCCTGCCACACGGCAGATGCTCAAAGACATGTTAAATGAATGAATGAACAAAATACTTCCCAGCCAATCCTCAATGCCAGTTTCCCGATCCCAAGAAACTGCAACAGTTTCTCTCTATTCATTTCTATTGTACCTTCTAAGATTCACCTTAAAAGTTATCTCCTCCAAGAAGCTCCCTCTGAAACACTGTGAATTCTCTTTGTTTTTTTTTTTTTGAGTGGAGTAGAATCATTCTAGCTCACTGCGACCTCAAACTCCTAGGCTCAAGCGGTCCTCCTCTGTCAGCCTCCTGAGTAGCTGAACTACAGATACATACCACCACACTGGCTAATTTTAAAATTGTTTGTAGAGAGAGGGTCTCACTATGCTCCCCTGGTCTCAAACTCCTGGTCTCAAGTGATCCTCCCACCTCAGCCTCCCAAAACGCTTGGATTAAAGGGGTGAACGACCCTGCCCAGCCTGTGAATTCTTAACACTGCACTTTTTCCTACATATATAGCACCTACCATGTAATTTTACAGTGATCTTATGCTTTCTAGTGGTTTCTTGTACATGTTTTTTCTCTGACCTGTACATATCATCAGATAATTGAGGGCAGGTCTGTATTTTGTAATGTAGCTGAGTTTTGAATGCTCCAGGAGCAATCAGTATGCTGTTCTGCACACAGCAGAAATTCAAAACAAGTTTACTAATATACACTTTATCAAAAATTGCCTAATATAGCTCTATGGTTAATATAGGATTCAAGATAACAAACAATTCAAACAGAATCCAATGAGAAACAATCTAGATTTTCCAAATCTAACGTCTTTATTACATTTAAAGTATCAGGAGACAGATCTTACTCTTTCAGTTTTCCATCAAAAGAAATAACTTCACTGAGATATGAATTATTATATATCCTCTGATTTCTTAGATGCTGAGAAAATTGGCTGTTTATAATTCTATTTTGAAGATAGTATTTAGTATATTCACCAGTATCTCTTACGTAAGGGTCCATCATATCTACCCTATTCATGTTTAATTTTAGGGAAAAGTTTCTATACAAATATTATTTGTAACATTAGTAATCACGTAATGAAAAATTCAGAACACAACATATTTTTCTTTTAGTGTTAGTTGGGAAGAAACAGTGTCAAATTCAGAGTTTAATTACAGCGAAGCCTAGTGGTACTGATGACCATTTCAACTTCCTTTCCATATTCTTCGTTCTATTTTTATCTTATAAGACGTTTTTCTTTCTTTGTCTACCAAAACTCATCTACCTATCAGTCTATAAAGATGAATTCTCATATTACTTCTCTGGAGCTTCTGTCTCTTTCATCTGGACAGTCTGCCAGTTATCTCAACATTAATCTGACCTCAGCTAAACTCATTCTCTCCTTCTCTCTAAAACCAATCCTCTTTTATGACAACTTTATCATTTTTTCTGGTCAACCAGGTACAAAACACTGGTATCATTTTTGATTTCTTATTCTTTGATTTCTTATTCCCATGGCTGATTTCTTATTCCCAATAGACATACTAAACAAGCACTTAGGGTAGCAGCAATGCACAGGTACCATAAAATTTATAGGGGGGAAATTTTAAATTTTTTACTTTTTAAAAAGTTGTTACAACATAATCAAAAAATGAAATCACGAGGACTAGCATTTCCAGCCAAGATGGAGCAAAAGGGATTAGATTTTCTCTTTCAACTGAAAGAACTAAAAAACTAAACAAAATCTATGAGACAAGAGTTATAAGACATTTGAAATCAGGCAACAAAAGACAGTGATCCCTGAGAAATAGGATATAAATGAGATGAGTTTCATAATTGTTCCAGTTACTGCCTGGAGAAAATGCCAGGTTGCAGAGGAGACTGACAGTATCCTTGAGTTGAGGAGATGGACCTAGATGTCTAGAGAGGCAAAGGGGTTAGAGTTAGGGGCTAGAGTTCATGGCGCAGAGTACACGAGAAGAAAAAGCTGCACCAGGAGCTTTGGAGATATGCACAAGATCTCCTAAAAGTTTTCAGCTGAGTATTATCAATGCATAGGTGCAAAGAAACTACCAAAGTCTGGGGAAAGACTCACTCAGAAGGAGCAGAAGAAACAATCCCTAGAGCTCATACAGGGCTGGGAACAGCTCTTATTCTACCGATCAGAGTGGAAAAACTAAAAATTCACAGGGCATCAGTAGAGTATTCAGAAGGGTTTTGCTGTAATAGTGGAGAAAATTAGCCTTAGACTAAATGTTACTCTGGTCCTGCCTAACAAAACTTAACAGTTAACACCCGAAAGGATCAAACTGTTTCTAATAACTTAACTACATTCAAGAAGAAGGCTCAAGAATATTTATAGAGATACAAAAATATCTAGCATCCAACAAAATAAATTTCACAATGTCTGGCACCCAACCAAAAATAACCATGCAAAAAAAAGGCAAAAAATGCCGGGAAATACAAAAAAAAAAAATCAGTCAGCTGAATCCAGCCCAGAACACAGATAATACAATAGAAAGGGATAGAAAAACAGTTTTCATAACTATATTCCATAGAAGAAACATTTGAACATATTAGGTAGAAACATAGAAAACATAAACTCGAATGCATGCCAACTGAAATTATCCAAAATGAAATGCAAAGAGAAGCAAAAGCTGGGGGGAAAAAAAAAGAACTGAGCATCAGTGAGCTCTGGGACAACTTAGAGCATCCTATTATGTAATTGGGGTCCCTGTAGGAGAGGAGAAAGGAAAGACAGCAAAAAAATTGAAGAAATAATGACCAAAATTGTTTCAAATTTTATGAAAACAACAAACTCACAAATCCAAGAAGCTCAATGAACCCCAAGCAGAAGAAACACGAAAAAGGACATGAAAGTACATCATAATCTAATTATGACTTTAGAAACAAATATAAAGATGACAGCAGCTTTCTTTTTGGAAACAATGGAAGTAAGAAAACAATGAAGCAACATCCTTAAAGTACTGAAAGAAAACAAATTGTCAACCTAGAATTCTATATCCAGTGAACATATCTTTCAGATACACACAAGGTGAAAGAATTCATCACCAGTAGCAAGGTTAAAAGAAATCTTTGAGGAAGAAGGAAAATAATACCACATGAAAATTTGGATTGACACAAAGAAATGAAAAGCACTGAAGATGTTAACTACATGAGTAAATATAAGACTTTAAAAAATTTCAATCTCTTTAAAACATAATTGACTAAAGCAAAAATGATAACAACATATTGTGGGATTTATAATATAAATGGAAGTAAAATGTATGACAATGATAACACAACAACTGAGAGGGGAGAAATAGAAACATACTTTTGAAAGGTTCTACCACCATAAGTAAAGAAATACTATCACTTGACAGTCAACTGTGATAAGTTAAAGATGTATATTATAAATTCAAGAGCAACCATTTAAAAATGTATCAATTAGTTACGGCTGATAAGTTTAAAAAAGGAGATAAAATGGCATTATGAAAAATCATCCTCCTAGCACTCTGGGAGGCCGAGGTGGGAGGATCGCTCAAGGTCAGGAGTTCGAGACCAGTCTGAGCAAGAGTGAGACCCTGTCTCTACTAAAAATAGAAAGAAATTATCTGGACAACTAAAAAATATAGATAGGAAAAATTAGTCGGGCATGGTGGCGCATGCCTGTAGTTCCAGCTACTTGGAAGGCTGAGGCAGAAGGATTGCTTGAGCCCAGGAGTTTGGGGTTGCTGTGAGCTAGGCTGATGCCACGGCACTCTAGCCGAGGCAACAGAGCCAGACTCTGTGCTCCACCCCCCCCCAAAAAGAAAAGAAAAATCATCCAAAAGAAGGTAAAAAAGAAAAGGGAAAAAAGAACAAATAGAACAAGCAGAAAACAACAAGATGGTAGATTTATACCCAACCATATAGCTGAGTGTAGTGGCTCTGCACCTGTAATCCCAGTTACTTTGGAAGCTGAGGTGGGAGGATCACTTGAGCCCAGGAATTTGAGGCTGCAGTGAGCTATGATCATGTCAAGGAACTCCAGCCTGGGCAACAGGGCGAGACCATGTCTCAAAAAAAAAACCAAAAAACCCACAAAAACCCAATCATATGAATAAACACATAAAATGTAAATGATCTAAATATACAAATTAAAAAGCAGAAATTGTCAGAATGGATAAAAGAACAAGATCCAACTAAATGCCACATACAAGAAACCACTTTAAATATAAAGAAAGTAAAAGAATGAAAAAGAAATATCATGATCATTTTAATGAGAATAAAGTTGGAGTGGCCATATTAATATCAGATAAAGTAGATACCAGAGAAAAACTATAAAGAATATTGTCAGGGATAAAAAAAGGTCAGTTAATAATGATAAAGGGATCAAATCATTAAGATAATATAATGACCCTAAAGGTTAATGTGCCTAATAACAGAGCTTCAAAATACATGAAGGAAAAACTGATATAACTGTAAGGTGAAATAGAAAAACCACAATTACAGTTTTAATACCCTTCTCTCAGTAACTGACAGAACAAGTAGAATGAAAATAATTATAAATATAGAAAGCTTTAATGACACTATCAACCAAAATGACTTAATATTTACAGAACACTCCATGAACAGCAGAATATATATTCTTTTTTTTTTTTTAATATTTATATTTTATTTTTTATTTATTTATTTTTGAGACAGTCTCACTCTGTTGCCCTGGCTAGAGTGAGTGCTGCGCAGTAGAATATATATTCTTTTTAAGTGAACATGAAATATTTACTAAGATATATCATATTTGGGTCATAGAATAACCCTGGCTTAATAATAATACATTTAAAATAATTCAAACTATACAAAATTTGTTTTCTGACCACAATGATATTATAAATCAATAACAGAAAAAGAGCTGGAAATTCTCCTAAATAATTGAAAACAAAATAACGAACTTTTAAACCATGAATCAGAGAAAAAAAATCAAAAGAAATATTATTAAGTAGCTTGAAGTGAATGAAAATGAAAAAGCAACATAATGAAAATTTGTGGGATGCTACTAAGTAGCACTTAGGAAGATGCATTGAACTAAATGCTGTATTAGAAAAGAAAAAAAATCTCGAATTAATTATCTCAGCTTAAAAACTAGGCAAAAATTAAACTTCCAACTTAAGAAACTAGAAAAAAGAAGAGAGAATAAAATCAAAGTAATTTGAACAAAAGAGATAATAAAACTCAGAGTGGGCAGGGCACTGTGGCTGATGCCTATAATCCTAGCACTCTCGGAGGCCAAGGTGGGAGGATTGCTTGAGGTCAGGAGTTCAAGACCAACCTGAGCAAGAAAGAACTCTATCTCTACCAAAAACAGAAAAATTAGCTGGGTGTCCTGGCATGCTCCTGTAGTCCCAGCTACTCAGGAGGCTGAGGCAGGAGGATCACTTGAGCCCAGGAGTTTGAGGTTGCATTCAGCTATGATGATGCCATGGCATTCTAGCCCGGGTGACAGAGTGAGACCCTGTCAATCAATCAATCAATAAGTTAAACCTTTAGAGAAAAAAGAGAGAAGACACAAATTAGCAACAGGTGACATCATTACAAATTCTAGGCCGGGCATGGTGGCTTACCCCTGTAATCTTAGCACTCTGGGAGGCCAAGGTGGGGAGGATCATTTGACATCAAGAGTTTGAGTATGAGCAAGAGGGAGACCCCTGTTTCTACTAAAAACAAAAGAAATTAGCCAGGCATGGTAGTGCACACCTGTAGTCCCAACTACTCGGGAGGCTGAGGCAGGAGGATTGCTTGAGCCCAGGAGTTTGAGGTTGCTGTGAGCTAGGCTGATGCCATGGCACTCTAGCATGGGCAACAGAGACTCTGTCTTTTTTTTTTTTGAAACAGAGTCTCACTTTGTTGCCCTGGCTAGAGTGAGTGCCGTGGCGTCAGCCTAGCTCACAGCAACCTCAGACTCCTGGGCTCAAGCGATCCTTCTGCTTCAGCCTCCTGAGTAGCTGGGACTACAGGCATGCGCCACCACGCCCAGCTAATTTTTTTTCTATATATTTTCAGTTGTCCGATTAATTTCTTTCTATTTTTAGTAGAGACTGGGTCTTGCTCTTGCTCAGGCTGGTTTCGAACTCCTGAGCTCAAACAATCCGCCCGCCTCGGTCTCCCAGAGTGCTAGGATTACAGGCGTGAGTCACCACGCCCGGCCCAGAGACTCTGTCTTTAAAAAAAAACAAAAATGAAAAAATAAAAAAACAGATTCTACAGATATTAAATTGATTAACAATGGAATATTATAAACTTTATGCTAATAAGTTTGACAATTTGGATGAAATAAATGCATTCTTGCAAGATATAAACTACCAAAGCTCATATAAGAAGATACACATAACCTAAACAGCTTGATAACTATTAAAGCAATTAAATTTGTAGTAAAACAAAACAAAACAAAACAAAAAAACTCAAAAAACCTTTCCCACAAAGAAAGGTCCAGATGGCTTCACTGGTGAATCTACTAAATGTCTAAAGAGGAAATATTATTGATTTTTTTCCCCTAGGATATAGATCCTGAAAATAATACTAATTTTATATAAACTCTTATGTAAAATTGGAAAGGAAGAAATACTTCCCAATTCATTCTGAGGCCAGCATTACCTCGATACCCACCAAAGACATCATAATGAAAAAAAAATAACATCAATATCCTTCATTGAACAAAGATGAGGGATATTGTTTTGATACTGTCTTTGATATACTAAAAACAAAATTTTAGCATATCAAATCCAATAACATATAAAAAGCAGGCTGCATTATGATATACTGAGATTTATTCCAGGAATGCAAGACTAGCTTAACATTTGAAAATTAATCATTTAATTCAACATAGTAATGGAATACAAAAGAAGAAACTAAAAGAGAAAAAAACTAAAAAAGAAAAATATGATCATCTCAATAGCTGCAGGAAAAAACCTTTGAAAATTCAACATTAATTCCTGATAAAATCTCTTAGGAAATAAAGAATATAAACGAATTTCTTTATGAATCAAGAGGCTCAACACCACCAAAAATCCCCAAACTAAAAACCTATAGCTAACATCATATTAATGATGAAATACTGAGTATTTTCCTCTTAGCATCAGGAACAAGGCAATGATGTCCATTGTTACCACTCGAACATTGTATTAAAGGGTGTAACTGTTGGGTTTGGGATTTGATTTTACCCTATATATTAATACAACCTAGTAAGTCAGTTGTTACTATTTTGTGGACGCTAGCATTTAAGACATGAGGCTCCTGGGTCAAAGACAAAGGACTTTATTATTCACGGCGCAGCAAGAAGTATGTGCATTGGCTCATGGTACTCAGGGTATAGTCCAACTCACAGCTACGACTTTTTCCTTTTTTAACAGTGAAAGGGTACAAACCAAAACCACCAAAGGGAAAAAATCCCTTAGGATCAAGTCAGGAGAAAACCAGGTGCAAGTTTCCAAGAACTCTCTATAAGTAGTGTCACACAGGACATGTTTAAATCTTTAATGAGTTGTGATAACATGTATGAAATGTTGTCTACCAGGGAAATTCACTGAAGACTTACAGCTCTGCCTGGCACGTACCAAAATGCCAGACTCTCAGAAGGAAAGCAGGTGCTCCGTATAAACCATATTGTTTGCATGAACACTTTAGGCACTGTGAGCTATTCTTATCTGTTGGAGAGTGGTGGGAACACTCCTAAAATTCAACTTCCCAGATGCCAGCCAAGGGTCAATCTTGTAAGTAGGCTTTACTAAGGATAGTCATTCTTTTCTGCACAGGGATATATTGAAAATATTCTTACTGTTTGATTAAAAAAACTCATTTTCAAGATATTTTTTGGCAAATAGTATGAAATGGAGCAAAATTATAAACACTAAGATGTTATCATAATATTGTTTAAATTAGTAAAAAATGGAAACAAAGTATCTAAAAATTGTGGAATGGTTCAGTAAATTAGAGGACAGTAGTGTGAAGAAATATAAAATAGCGATTAAAATTATACATTTGGAGACTTTAAATGACAACAGTGATTATGCTGGGAAGTCAATCAATACATAAAATGTTACATAAATAATAACTCAAAACTGAGAGAAATACAGAATAAAATCTAAAAAAAAATTCTAAAGTATAATCATGATTCATTTCTGGGGATGGTATATAAAATTTTTCTTTTCCTCTTGACCCTTTTCTGTCTTTTCAATTTTTATTTAATAAACATGTATTTACTTTTCTAATAAGAAAGTAAGTTATCATAATAAGATAATTATGTTTGAAAGATCTTAGCTATATAGGTCTATGGATCCAAACTCAAAATTAGTGAGTACAGTGAGTAACATGAGTACAATGTATAAAACAGAGCTTAATTGAGGAACTCTTAGAATGGCAAATGACCATTAAAATGCAATTTTTTTCTAATTAACATTTCTCTTTTTTCAATTAGCTAACATTAAAAAAACAGAGGGAGGGGAAATATTTTCTTATAAACACTAAAGAAAACACAATGGCTAATTTTGACTATAAGGAAGAAATGGTTTACAAACTAGCAAATGCAAAAATAAAAATATTTTTCAATGGATAGAACAAAGGATGAATTTCCTAAGTTACTTTGTATGTTTACATGATCACAATTTGCCTACAGTTCTTAAGTATTAGCATTAATCATATAAGTCATATAAATTTTCATAGCTTTACGGAGAATTAGGTAATTAATCTATAAACTTCTTTCGGAGAAAGTGATTTGTACTGTATCCAGTTCCAATTCCCCTCTGTTTGCTTTAATACATCTGCTCTATCACATATATGCTACTTCACAGAAAGCTATTTTCCTACTACCCAGATTCTCTATCGCTGCATTAAGTCGCCATATATAAAGACTGCTATCGTATCCTCTTATCCCTAGAGAGATGAAATGGTTTGCAGCTTCTTTTAAATCACAAAGCAATTTTTTGTGTGTACTGAATTGGCCCAAGGCTGCAGAGGTTGTGCAACAGATCCACAGAGGCAGCCTCCCTCCCCACATGACCTCCACTTGTGGCTGCTTCCCAGTCGTGCCAGAACATGAAAACCTTGCGGGTACTCCATGTGGGGGCAGTTGCTCTCTGCATCTGACGTGATTCTTGAGCTAAGTTTGAAAAGCTAAATTCTGAAAAGCCATTGCAATGGCAAAAACACTCAGAAAAAAAAAAAAAAAAGAAGCCAAAATTTTTCTGGTTAGGAAGGGAAATGTGGTTAACCAAAATTGGACCTGGGGCGCAAATGGAGACAAGAAGCACACCCACTGTTGTGGCTCAACTATGCATTTTTATTTCCATTATTAAAGAAGAATAGCTCTTTAAATAGTCTGACTATCTTCAGAAATTTAACTGCTTAAAAAACAGCTATGTTTGGGGAAGTAGTGGGGAAAGAGGACAGATGAACAAAGCATTGCCATAGATTCTCTTCATTAGAATTTACTAGCTAAGGAAAGTCAGCAATTGGTGCTTGTTAAGTACTATCAATTGTTCTTCAAAGACTTTGCTGCTTCCTTTTTCTATCTTTCCCAGGAAGAAACATTAAAAGTATTAGAAAAGGCATGGGATTTGGAGTCAATAACAACCTAGGTTCAGATGACACTGTCAAACATATATTAAAAAATGATTTTAAGACACTAGGCTTTCCTGCCATTTGTCATCTCTGAATTTCAGGCTTTTCCTTTATAAAATGGGAATACTAACAAATATCACCCTTTTCATAGGTGATTATGTACAAAGAAAATACAAGCAAACTGTAAAGTGCTATGTAAGCATTTATTATGGTTGTTGCTGTTAGGTCTGCCTGACATTGAGAAAGTCCTTAATAAATGTTCACAAAATTATTAATGAACTGATCTAATTATAGTGGACAAATGGTAAGAGTAGATAAATTAAGAACCTTGAAACCAACAATAACACTTTCACATAAAAATTAACAGATATTTAACTATAAAATATTAATATCTTATATGGAACTAAGTTGAACATCCTGGAAATATCCCAGAGGAAAACAATGCCTCCACTGCCAGAACAGGTCACTGCAATCATCATATGGTGGGATCTCAGGGACGGCAGACGGATGCTACCAAATCAGCCTTCATTAAGGTACAGAGACAGTAGAATAGGGGTTAAGAGCCAGGGCTCTTGAGTTCAAATTCCAGGTAACAAGTTTTGTGACCTTGGGAAAATTACTTAATCTTTTCTAAAACTCAGTTTTCACATCTGTAAAATGGGGATAGCAGTAGTACCTATCTCTCAGGATTTCCGTGAAGATTAAATGAAGAAATACAAGCAAATCACTTACTCTAGTGTTATTTGCTTAGCTGTCATCACCTTCATCAAACAATATATACAAGGTGACTTTTTATGAGTGGACCTAGACCAGAAGTCACCCATTTCATAATCTGATATTAATCTTCAGCCACAGTAGTGAACCACACATGGTTCACTACTATTTGAAAAATCCCACAAAGAGTGTCCACTGTGGTCATATATCCTGTTAGGTCCCCACATACCAATATGCTGCTTAGGTGAGGATAGACATGCCTCCTCGGAAATGTGGTTCCCTGAACCAAATGTTAGCAGATGTCCAAGGTATAATTCTTCATATTTTACTAACTGTTCTCTGAACCATCCTGAGTCCCTAGGTTATACTTTCAGATTTTAAATGTCTTATCTAAGTTGCTCATGCCCTATGATTCACTTCTAGTAAAATTTGTCTTTCTTTTTTTCAAATGAAAATGTCAAAAAGCTTAAGTGTGCACACATGCATACTTTTTCTAATCTGCAGTGAGTGAAATCTTGCTAAAGAAGTTGGAATAATGAAACACTAAGATAGGAGTCCCTCATCATAGTATCTACCATGTTAAATGATGGTGGTGGTCAATGAAGCAATTACTTCACATCTAATATCCTACTGAAATTAAATAACTGCATTTTAAGGAAATAAAACCTAACCTTTCTTGAGATGTCCTGCTAAATGAGTCAAAAAACCTTAATTCTAGACCTATAAAATTAATCAAAATAATCCGACTATGCAACCATCCTACTTCTTATCATAGAGAATCTAATAATGCAGTACATTCTGGCTCTTGGATATAAAATACTTTCCTTCCCTACCCGCTCAACAGACATCCTCTTGGGATCATAGTCCACTCTTCCGGGACATGGAAAGCCCCTTCCTCTGGGGAAAGGGTGGGCCCAGCTGCCTCGGCAGGAGCTGCTCCTTCAGCCCGCCTTGCCTGCCTGTGACAGCGCTACTTGCTAGCCAGAAGCATCCGGTGTCTGCTGGGCTGCTGCAGATTGAACAGACTGTGAATCCAGCCAGAGGATAAGAGGTTGTTTTAATTGGCTAAATCTGCTATGTACTAAGCGTATGGCTATGAATTTGTAGCCAAAACACTACTCTAAAAAAAAAAAAATGTCATGTACAATTTAAACACAAAACAAGAATGACATTTCCGTTCAATTCTAGTGTTGCTGCAAGGGTTTTTAACCTAACATTTCATAATGACTCTGAAATCCTTTACCTTTGCTGAAGTAGAATTTTCATGGTATACTCCTTGTACCAAGTCCATAAGAGCACTTGCTAGAAGTTCCACAACCTAACAAAGCAAGAAGAAAAATTAAAAGAAAGAATTTGAAAATTTATCCCCATTTTTACCTCAGAATGCTTCAGAAGGCTTAGTAGCAAAGCAGGATTTGTGCTAGAAAAAACGGGGCTATGTGCAAAGATCCTGGCAAATGGCACTGCCCATCTAGATATTAAAGCTGTGATCCCATTTTTTTCAGTCATAATTCAAGCCAAAAAAAAATCTTATAAGCATAGCATTTAACTTTCATATATATGAAAATCCAGTATTAGCCATTTTGAACATAAGCTTAAATTTCAGATAACTAATGTAATCTTAAACTCAATTTATTTTCTGCATGTTTATTTCTGTCAGGTGGATACTTTTTCAGTATCCCCATTCTGGGAGCCATTACAATGCTAATTTTCATACTTAATACAGAAAGAAAAGCAAAAGCAAGAGAATGGTTAACTTTTCAAATGTGCTCATTTTGTTGTACTTAAAATGTGCTGTGGATATACTTGCCGTAGGGCCCCTGGGTGAAATATAGCATAAACATTGAAAATTTTTACTGAACTGCAATACTGAAAATCATATTCATAAACATGTATTATTTTCAAGGCTCAGACTATTTTTTAAAAAAATCAAGCAAAATCAAAAGCTTTGAACTTGTTACAGAATATAAAACAAGCAGAAAACAGTAAATGGTCTCTTTGGAACTATTGTACAATTTAGAGTAGTTTGCATAAAGCATCTTAATTCAAGAAGATAAAATAGTGATGTTTATGATAATGTTTAATGTAGCCATTTCAAATACGAATTTCTCAAGGCAACCTCATCTGCCTCTTACGAGTCTTAATATCTTGTATATTTAACTTCCTATGTTATGCAGTCCTGTATCAGATTTCCACTCTTTCCTTCCTAAAATTTAGCTGAGTTCTGATTGAATTAAAGGATCTTGTTTCAGCTTTTATCATTCTTGTAATTGAAGACATTATTAAGCCAAAGGATACAGACCCAAACAACAAGATACTTCAACCTCAGGTACCCTAGATTTAATAAACATTTTCTTAGAGGCCAATTACATTAATTTGTAGAAAGACTTGCTTTAAAATTTTAACACATGAGCATTTATCTCCACATTTATACTGCGTAACACACACAGGGCTGCTGATATGGAAATTTTGCTGATTAAAGGCATATTTTTTTCTAGCTCTGCAGATGGGTTAATTTGTAAGATCTATACAAAGTCTTTTTCTTTTTTCTTTTTTTTAAATCACATTGTCCTTTAGGTAACCAAATACTTAAGAAATATTGTAGCAATATGAGCTGCAGAGGAACTGGAAGGACAATGATCCTACAGTGTTACCAGATGTGTTGAGTTATTTAAGTGGGGAAGAGAGAAAAATGAATGGATTTTTTTCCCTTGAAGGTATCAGATAAGCTCTATTCCCAAATCCAGAAGGATTGAGTATCACCAATAGGTCTATGAAAGACTGTAACTAAATGCACAGCATCAGATTGGATTACAGTTTATACAAGCAACATCCCAAGATCCCCCTGATGGCTGGACACATAATACAGATCAATCACTCACTAAGAAATGCTATGGTTTTGAAACAGTTGGAGCTCTGAGGCCAGCACTGGTAACGTGAAGAGGGATTTACAAAGAGAAAGTCTGACACTAAATGTCAAAATCATGGCAGGAACAGTGGATCTAGCTCTGGATAACCAGAGTGTTCCTTTACTTCTCTGAAATTCCAGACCAGGCAGAAGCAACAAAAACATTTTGTTCTCTGACTCTTTTTCTCTTAATGCAATTAACAAATATAGGCAGACCTGTACTTACAAGTTCCTAATTTATAAATGGTCTGTACTTACAAATGGCTCTACTTACTTGAATGTAATACACCTCCACAGCCAATGATGACCATTAAAAAAGCTTTGGGGCCGGGTGCAATGGCGCATGTCTGTAATCCTAGCACTCCAGGAGGCTGAGGCAGGAGGATTGCTTGTGCTCAGTAATTCGAGACCAGCCTGGGCAAGAGTGAGACCCCATCTTACTAAAAGTAGAAAAAATTAGCCAGGAGTGGTGGCGCATGCCTGTAGTCCCAGCTACTTGGGAGGCTGAGGCAGGAGGATCGCTTGAGCCCAGGAATTTGAGATTGCTGTGAGCTAGGCTGACACCACGGCACTCTAGTCTGGGTAAAAGAGGAAGACTCTGTCTCAAAAAAGAGAGAGAGAAAACCAAAGCTCAGTAAAATTAATGATTTTGCCCCAAATCTGGCAACAAATATATCTGGCCTTGAGCTTTGTTTTTCTTCAACTATAAAATGAGGGGAGTTGTAAAAGATAATTCCTTAAGGTCCCTTCCAGCTCCACAACTCTAAGCTTTTAAAAAATGCAAATATTAGTATTTAGAATTAGGCATGTAAACCTGGAAATTACTTGATCATAAACTTTGATGGAAAATCTTTGCTCATACTATCCATTTTTATCTGTTGTCTTCACATGAATATTTCCCTCTATCTCAATTCTACTGATTACTTTCTTTGTGAAACTTTTTGTACCCAATCCCTCTTTGCTTCTAATACCTAGAATTAAAATGAAACAACTTTCATTTTTTAAACCATTATGACTGGTAGCCCACTACACCAGCTGGCAAAGAAGTCCTAGTTGGGTCAATTAAAGGTGATGTTGCCAAGTTCTGAGTTTTTGTTTGTCTGTTTTAGAGACAGGGTCTTGCTCTGCTGCCCAGGCTGCAGTACAGTGGCTCGATCATGGCTCACCGCAGGCTGGAACTCCGGGGTGGGCTCAAGCAATCCTCCCGCCTCAGCCTCCCGAGTAGCTGGGACTACAGGCATGCACCACAGTGCCTGGCTTGGTGCAAGTTTTGGGTAGACGAAGGGTATAATATGGAAACAAGATTACAGTGTTTTTTTTTTAAATTGTGTGACCAAATATTTTGGAAGAAAGTAGGTTTCAGTTCAACAGCAGAACCCATGCAAAGGTTATTTTAACCAAAATCGAAGATCTCTGAAACACTGACTTGCTGCATTCTGAAGCATTGTTTCAGATGATAAAACAATCACAATCAACATTAAATAGTTTTCTTTAGCCATCTGGAGAGCAAATAAATAAGAGATAACTTTCTTTATTTCTGCATTTCTGGCAATTCCAAGAATGGCAGCATTGCTTACCTACACATGCAAATGCAAAAATACTCTTCAATTTGGGTCATACATTTAAATATGACTCTACAGCAAATCATACACTATCCTTCAATCTTCTGAATAACACCTTAGATTCCAGAGAATCAGAAGTGGCAACCATTCACAGTGTCAGTGTTATGAGCTGGCTTCTCCTGCCACCTCCCTTGTTTTGGGAGGGGCACAGGAAAGTAAATGAACAGTGTATGTCCAATTTCTATTCTCAAGGAAACTGTTGATCTCTCCTACTTCAATCACCACGCTCTCATCAAAGATAAGGAATAGATAATACCCAGGTGCATCTGAACCATAACACAATTACAGATTTGATATAACTGACCTTTGCAATGAATTTCTTAAATGGTTAATTTATAGGACAAATTTCAGCAATCTCAGGGGAATATATAATTGCTTCATTCTTTATCTTTTGGCAAGGGTAACTACAATTCAATCATTTTTTAAAAACTGAAAATCTATGATGAATACTCTTGCAAAGGGTGTTGTGATGACTATGCCTTGAGCTATAATAAATTCTCATCATAAAAAATAGACATTGAGAGGAGTAGGTGGTGGTAAGATAAAAACACCAACCCAAAAAATCCTCACATTGCTATACAAAGATGTCCGTAACATATTCTTAAGGAAAAAAAGCTGGTTACAAAACAGAAGTGGTATGACAGGAATTTTAAACACAAAAATGAGGTCCATCTATGTGTTTATATATACAGAGGGAAAAGTCCGAAAAGAGATACAAAATATTCATGATAATAATGTATAAGTGATAGATTCTGGATAATTTTCAATTTAAAAAATTTTCTTCAACCTTTCTGAATTGCTGAAATTTATAATTGTTTAAATATAGATTACATTTTCTCCCTCTTTTAATTGTATTGCCTTTATAATAAAAAAAACAATAAACCTATTTCCTTGGGGAGGGGTGAGGGGAAGCATACCTTGTTTTCAGTCTCAGAGAAGCTTCACGCTAAGCTATGTCCACAAATTGATTTACGGAATATATCAGTCAATAGTCTCTGGACTAGCAAAAATAAGACCAGTAAGTGGAGCTAAGCCTTCTGTGTAGGTAAGCTGTGCCTTTCTCAACAATGTGATTCAGGAGTACTGTCAGCATTTGACAGATGGAATAGACTCAACAGAGTTGTAGATATTTAACTAGTGTACCAGACCACTCTAGTTTAAGCAAAGGAGCACCTATCCTATGTTAAAAGTAAAATGCAACTAAATCTTTAGGGAAAATGGTAACTATAAACTAATGTGGCTCAATTAAAACTCAAATCAGCATAAGCTGAGTTGATGTAATACGGTAGTAAAGGTGTATTTTAATTCACTTTAAAAGGTTGCTGCATAAATTAATTTCTTTGGTATATAAAAACTGCCAAGGCCATTATAGATTTATAATATTCTCTCAAAAATTTGTCCTTGAAAGGTTATTTTAATGATTTTTACTACAGTGTGGAATGACAAAACAACATCTATCACTCTATTTAGGAGGCAAATGAACACGGAGCGCTTCAGCCTTTGCTACTCTTAACAGCTGCTAGCAAAGGAAACTGCGTGTGCGCATGCATCTGCAGTCTGATGGCATTAATTACACACAAATTTATCGCACTCCTTCCTTCACACCAAACAGCAATGCACGAAGTAGTAGCAAAGGTAAAACACCCTTGAGGAAGAACAAATTGTCATATACATTTTGGGAGGAACAAAAGATGGAGTTAGCCTAAATAGGTTTTTTTCAAAGAGCTTTGGCATTTGAAGGGATATTGTCAAGATTTCTTTTTAGGCAACAGAAACTATTATTGGTGAAAGCATCTTACAGAAAAATACTTTTTTAGAGAAAAGATGCTGAATAGGCTACTAATGGTAACCAGAGCAGTTAGCATCACTCTTTAGTTCCTCTTCACATAAATGAAGCATAGAGCATTTGAGAGGCGCATGTAAGGGTGGAAAGATTTACATTACCAAGGTTAGATACACAGGGACTAAAGAGTAGCACCTTCCCATAGAGACCAATAATAACATCTAACATTTGTAAAGCACATTATCATTTCGGAACTGGGTTTAAGCAAACCATCTCATTCCCGGTGGATTCAGTCCCCAGTGCTCAGCCAGCGCTTCCAGGCTGGCAGCCTCAGCGGAGAGGCGACCTCTGAAGAACAGAGGGCGCAGAAGCAGTGGCCAAATGAAGGGTGAATCTACTCACCCACCACCTGGCCACACACTACCCAGATGAGCTCTATTCTGCATGCTGATTAATATAAATGAGTGGCTTTGATAAAGCCATCACTGAAGTCTCTGAAATAACAGCTCTCTCCACTTCTTCCCAGCCATTTCCTAGACAAAGACCAGGTTTAATGAAGACAATGATGAAAGGTCTGTTGAAATAAATGCACCACTAACAGGAGTTCTGGAGGATGCTTCTCACTCGGCTTTTTGAAAGGAGCTTTTTCAATGTTGCCAAATGTGTAAGGCCTTGCTTATTTGTGGGAGGGATGGCAATCTGTTCTACTGAGCTGGAAGTTCTTTCTGGCTAAGCGGGTAGAACAGAGAAATGGCACTACCAATAGGACAGGTGCAGCAAAAACTAAGCAAATTGATAATCTTAATTTTTAATTTAGAACAGCTGATACATTGGTTTCTAAACTAACTACTGGTAACATTTGTCAAAGAGGTTTCAGGAAAATTCACTGAACTAAACAAAAGTATAAAATTACAACTGATACAACTTGAAAGAAATAGGTCACAAGTTCAGGAAAATGGCTTGAATATGCTGTGCTGAGATTTAATTTTATATTGGTTAGTGCATTCATTCCATAAACGTTTGCTGATAGCTTACTATGTGCCTGGCACTGTACTAAGGAAAGTAGTTTCTTGATTATTTTGTCTTTCTTCATATGTCATGGCATTTTCAGGATCTGGTTGTAGAGTGCAAATTTAGACTCTTTCCCACAACGCTTACAGGCCAGTTATAAGGCACTACCAAAAAAGGTCTAAATCATAATTCTTTCATTCAATTAATATATATAAAGATGTCTGTGGTTCAAACACCACCAAGGAGCCACGTCTAAATAAGTTTTAATAAACAAGTTTATTACATTTTACATTTTCGCAGTGCATTTTAATTATACTTGTCTTCTTAAAGGATACATTCATTGTCCAGATTAATAATCTTGTAAAGATAAAGGTGGCCGGGTATGGTGGCTCACGCCAGCAATGCTAGCACTTTGGGAGACCGAGGCAGGGGGATTGCTTGAGTTTAGGAGTTTGAGACCAGCCTGAGCAACAGTGAGACCCTGTCTCTACAAAAAATAGAAAAATTAGCTGGGCCTGGTGCCTGTCTGTAGTCCCAGCTACTCAGCAAGCTGAGGCAGGAGGATCCCTTGAGCCCAGGAGTTTGAGGTTGTAGTGAGCCCTGATGATGAAGGTGAGTTCACTAATTTAGGGTATTGCTTTAGATTGCTGAAATATGTATGTAAATCTTCAGATCTCTAATGTTCATAAAAGATTTTGGATTCTCTATTAGATTCCTGATTTTATTAACATTTTTTCCTTGATTATTTTATCTTTCTTCATATGTCACGTCATTTTCAGGATCTGGTTATACAAGCAATGCGAATTTAGACTCTTTCTTACAATACTCTGAATTTAAAATATTGGAACTGGCAAGGATCTAGGAGATGGACATGATGCCGCCTTTATGAATTTTAGGAAACTTAAAAGAAAATTGCTTTTGCTTATAAGTTGCTTCTCTAAAATGTTTCATGAAGCCCCTATTGATGTTTGTATTGAAACATTTATTCCAATATTTAGAAACTAATACTTTTTTTTTTTTTTTGAGACAGAGTCTGGCTCTGTTGCCCTGGCTAGAGTGCCGTGGCATCAGCCTAGCTCACAGCAACCTCAAACTCCTGGGCTTAAGCGATCCTCCTGCCTCAGCCTCCCGAGTAGCTGGGACTACAGGCATGCATCACCATGCACAGCTAATTTTTTCTATATATATATTTTTAGTTGTCCAGATAATTTCTTTCTATTTTTAGTAGAGACGGGGTCTCACTCTTGCTCAGGCTGGTCTCGAACTCCTGACCTTGAGCGATCCACCCACCTCGGCCTCTCAGAGTGC
>CAUYSK010078090.1:0-14321 GCA_963575035.1 Avahi laniger | reverse complement strand
AAAATTTTATGGCCTATGCTTTTGGTGCAATGTCCAAGAACTCTTCACTGAGCCCTATGTCCCTAAGCTTTATCCTATGTCTTAGTGGTTTATGATTTATGTATAAATTCATGATTCATTTTTAGTTAATTGTTATAGAAGGTATGAGGTTTACACTGAGGTTCATTTTTTGCCTATGAATATCCAATTGCTCTAGCACCATTTTTTAGAAAGACCATTCTTCTTTCATTACATTGCTTTTACACTCAGTCAAGTATCAGTTGATTGTACTTTGTGGGGCTATTTCTGGGTTCTCTACTTAGCTCTGGTGATTTATGTGTCTATTTTTCTGCCAATAGCAGATAATCTTGATTATTGTAGCTATTTATTAATAAAAAGCTTTAATATTAATCATAGTGGTTATTCCCATTTTGTTCTCCCTTTTTAAAAGAAATTTTTTTTTTAGAAATTCTAGGACTCATGCCTTTCCATGTGCTTTTCAGAATAAATGTTTTTATATCTACAAAACAATGCTGGTATTTTGCTAGGACTTTGATAGAATAGAAAGTCTGTAGATAAACTTGGGGAGAATTGACATTTTTACAATGTTGATTCTTTCAATCCATGAATATTATCCCTTCATAATTTTTCACATAATTTTTTACATTATATTCAAAACTATTTCCTTAATAGTCCATCTTTTTCCTGGTGATATTTATACAGATACAATAAAAATCTGTACACATAAAATTTCCATATATGAGTTAGTTTATTAGAAGACTCTATATGCTGTTTCCTTTCTTATTTGTATACCTCTTCTTTAATGCCACACTGTTCTAATTCTGATAGCTTTTTATTAATTTTTGCCATCTGGATAGGTGAATTCCTGATCATCTTTTTCTATAAAATAACCTTTATTATTCTTCCTAAAAATTATAGCTTTAACTTCTTGATTTCTATGAATTAAAATATTGAAATTGCATTGAATTTGTAAGTTAATTTGGGGGAAAAATCAGCATATTTATGACAAAGAGGCTTCCTGATCATAGACATGGTATATTTCTCTGATTATGAAATATTACTTATCATCTTTTGATAACATTTTATTATTTTCATTAAGGTCTTTCACATACTTTGTTAGATTTAGTACCAGATTCTTTATATTTCTTATAATATTGCAAATGTTATTTTAAATTATATTCCTTAACTATTTGATGTTACTTTTTAAAGATATATTTGTTATTCAGGTATTTATTTTTTATTCAGTAATACTTAAGAATTATCTTAAATTCTATTATACAAATAATACAGAGACCAGAGCAAAGGAGAATGAGAGATGGCCAGAATGTCTAGTGTTGACCACCTGAATACCAAGAAAAATTTGTCTACCTTTCACAAATGTGTGCATAATATTGAATGTATTTCTATGTGCTCTTTTACCTCTAACTGTATTCTATTTCTACCATTCCATTTCACTTAACTCAATTTTATTTATACTAGCTAACAATTGTTGAACTCTTTTCACATGATCTAAGAAGTCAAGCAAATTTCCAAAGATTATACAGTTAGTAAGTGGCAAAGCTAATAATAGAATCCAGAAGGTTCGGTTTCAGAGCTTATGTGTTTAGTTACTGTGCTGGATCCTGCCATAATCATTTTTCTCCTTTTAGTAAGGCGTTAGGAGAAAGTAGAGACAGTGGTAAATATATTAATATGACAGTGTAGTAAATGTCTCCAATATATCACTCTTTTGGTGGGCACCTTCTACACCACATAATTCATTTTCTGAAGCTTTTCTTTACTTTTCTACCCTGATAGAAAAACACAAGGGAAAAGGAACTCCAGTCAGATCCTTCATTGCTGATTTACCTTGAGCTGTTACAGTAAAATTTTATCCTGTCAAATAGACCTCAACTATTCCCATTAAGGCTATTCAATGTCCTACCAGCCCTACATAATCCCCATTATAAACATTATTTTTTATGAATAAAGTTTTGAGGAAATACTAATGACAAACCATCAACTCTTTTTCAGGGTTCTATAGAAAGCTTTGTAAAAGAGAGTTTATTTGCAGCATGCTTTGATTATTAAATAGTATTTTTTTTCCTCAATTAAAGACATGAATAAGAGGTACCTTGTAGAAGGAAGACCGGTTGCAAGGTTATGGCATCATAGGGAAAAATGACATAGTCATGAAATAAATATCACTGTTATGATTATGAAATAATGGGATGTGAATAGAAATAATTTAGGTAAAAATTATGAAATAATTATAAAAATTGCTGACTTACATTGCATATCCACTATTTTCAATGTATTTTACATGGAAAGGTGAGCTTAATCTTTGCAATATCTCTATGAAGTGGGAGGTACTATTATCTGCATTTACATATGAGGAAACTGAAAAGCCTAATATTGCATATTTAGTAAGATGTGGAGTCAGGATACAATTTTAGACAGACTGTCACCATAGACAAACTCTACATTACCAACCAGTACATTT
Organism: Avahi laniger; assembly: GCA_963575035.1. Classification (NCBI taxonomy): domain Eukaryota; kingdom Metazoa; phylum Chordata; class Mammalia; order Primates; family Indriidae; genus Avahi; species Avahi laniger. The sequence continues at coordinate 11,839 of CAUYSK010078090.1, read as the reverse complement.
CTAACAGCAGCTAGCTTTGACTGAGTACTAGTTGGCCTAAAACTGTGAGGGAGAAGCACTACTCTATTCTACATCATTTTATGTACAGTTCTCCATGTAAAAAATAACTCTATTATGAATCAATCTCTGAAGTCCAGTGTCTTCCTTGTATTGTTTTGTTTTGTTTTATTCTCCATCCACAGCATCCTACCAAATAGCATGTTTCTATCAATCAACAGTCTCATGGGCATTCTATTACATTTTACTCAGTTTCAGTTGTTCTGATGAACAATTTCTTATTTTGTGTGTGTTCCCCTGAGCCATTAGAACATTTTTAAACTTGGAATATAGTCTATATTTTAGGTTGTTTAATTGTTATTTTTGTAGAGACGAAGTCTCGCTCTGTTACACATGCTGGTCTCCAACTCTTGGCCTCAAGCGAACCTCCTGACTTAGCCTTCCAAAGCGCTGGGATTACAGATGTGAACCACTATGCCTGGCCATTAATTCTGTATTTTAAATTGAACACTCTGACACATACTTCCAAGTCTGATGAAAATTTATCATTCACTGATATGTGATTAATAACCAATTAACCCATAGAAATTCTGTTTTATTTATGTATATTTTAAGTACCTATAACCATGGTATACTTTTCATATCATTACCATATTTCATTTCATGGGATAAGTAACCAATTCAAATTAAAATGCAATATTGAAATGTTAAATGATATACCTAATTTTCTAGCTAGTAAATGTCAAAAGTAGGATTTGTACACAGGTCTTACATTCAACTATTAACTACTGTTAACTACGGTGACATAATTTTCAATATGACAGCGGAATATGTTTGTGGTTAATACTATAATCCCTGGGGAAATACAACATGTCTCCAAATAGAGGTGAGGCAGGTTCAGTTTCTTCATAGATGACTTTGCCCCAACATAGAAATTTGATCAGAATGAGAACTTAATTTTATGAGTGAGCCTGACTGGGCTAAGGGATACCTAGATAGCTGGTAAAATATTTTTACTTGATGCATCTGTGATGATGTTCCTGGAAGAGGTAAGCATGCACACACACACACACACACACACACACACACACACACATCCATGTACATGTATTCGATTGTTTCTGTTTGTCTGGAGAACACTGACTAATAATAACACAGGAATTTAGAAAATCTTTTAAAAATTTGAACAATTGTTTTGATTTTGAAAACAGCTTCAATTTAGATAAACCAGTAAATCCACATTTATGTGATAATTCTATGGCTGAATCAATGATATTTAGAGATTAATTACATATGAGGAATAAGAGATATGTAGGAGTTGAATGTGACTCTAAGGTTTCTAACATGGTGTATGGTAAAATAAAAAAGAGAGAAAGCAGAATTTCAGAGATAATCAGAGATCAATCATTAACAAGTTAAGCTATGTTAAGAATGTGTGTAAAAATTCAAGTTAGGAATATCTAGTGTGCAGTTAGAAGTAAGGTTGGAAGTTCGGAGTTAGTAGGCCTTAAAATATGTATTTCAATTTATCAACATATAGTTGAAACTTTGGGCTGAGATAACAATTTCTTTTGGAAGAACATGTAGAAAGAGAAAACAAGGTCAAGGACAGGCCAAAACAAATCCCAGCCAATTTGAAATTAAGGAGATGGTCGAACAAGGTATGTACAAAGGAGACCAAGAAATGGGGGACGTGGATGATTTAAATGAAGTACGGAGTAAATGGAATTTGGAATTCTCAATACTGTCTTATTTTTAAAGTCCAGTTTTAAAACAAAGAAAAAGAGTTTGGATGGTAGTAATGACTAAAAAAGATAAATAACAAGGTTTATACTTTGCAGAAAGGAGAGCTTTATTCCTCATAAAGTGTAGCAGTTTGTTGGGTGGCCATTCTAACAGGTTGGGGAGCGGAGCCCCAGCCAGAAACCAGGCACACGTGCTTCCAAGAAGACACAAAAGGGAACGGGATTTTATACTGAGTGGGGTAGTCAAATATACGTATTCAACAGCCTATGGGAGGACTCGTGAATATTTATGAAAAGAGAAATCATGGGCATATCATTGTGCTTTATCTCTCCATCCCATCCTGGCTGGGAAGTCAGTTTTAAGATGTTTCTTGGGTCCCCTTGGCCGAGAAGGGTCCATTCAGTTAGAAGAGGGCTGAGGGTTTTATTTTTAGTTCACAGTAGCTTGAAGATTAATTTTGTATAAACCACATTATTTTATCATACTTTTCAGACATCAGAACTGTTTTGTTTTGTTTGTGTTTTATGCAAAAGAAAATGTTTTATGTCTATGCAAAAGAGAAATCTATTTTGAGGAAGTAGAAAATGGGCTTGATTTTGTCCTTAATGTTACGTTTTAAAAGTACTTAATATTAACCAAAGGATTGACTATTCATTTATTAAAGTGGATAATGAGGATGGGAAGATTTTTAAATGACAATTATGATGGTATAATAACACTAGATTTTATGTTTGTATATGACATTTCAGAGATCGTCAAGTGTTTCCCTAAACATTAGCATCTTAGCTTTGTTACTTTCCAATACTGTGACATTAGGCAAGTTTCTTTGCTGTTAGTTCTTTATCTATAAATGATGACATTGAGTACAAAAGTTCATTTTCATCAAGCATTAATTTCATCAGCTCTGTGGAGCCTCCCATTCATTCTCATTTAAACATTCTAACAAGCTGATGTGGTAAGCATGGCTATAACGTAAGTCCATTTGTTAATAAAGAAACAGTTACTTACCCAAGGTCATACAGCAAATTAGCAAAGGAACTGGAATTTGAAATTCTGGAATTCACACTGATTCACTGTGTAATGCATTTTCTCCAATAAGAAAAGTAACTTGATAAGATACTTACCTAATAGGACTTTGCTAAGGCTTAAATATTATAAAGCATGTAAAGTATTTAGATTAATGTTAGTCAATTATTTATTTTAAATAGACAGTTGCTGTTATAGCTCTTGTTATATGATTTCATTTGAGTCTCATGAATATTCAATAGTTAATTTTCATTTTTCCTACATCAATGAATTTGGAATTTAAAAATCATACTTTTAACAAAGGACTTAAGTTCTTTCTGCCTGTATTATACACCCACATATACATATGTATTACATCCATATATTTTGTTCCCCATATTTTCTACGTTTTTTAATGATAATTCAGATTTCTCATCTGTTCACTATCGTGTTAAACTTAAATTGAGACAATTTGCCTGTGTACTGCTTCCTTCATTCTATCTTCATTTGACCTGAAAATCTATTATCAAAAGCTGTACAAATTGAATCATTAGACTGACTTTAACAGCGTATTTTAGTTCAATTGCAATATCTCCATTGCCTCTGAAAGCAGTTGAATTGAAAAGAAATCATGTCTTCATACTTTATGAACATGTAGGTTTCCTGTCAAGCCAATGTGTTATCAACTTACTTCAAAGAGTGAAACCAAACTACCAGAATAGATTCATTTCAATCTGCAAGCTTCACTTCAGCAGTTTGGCTAGAGTTCTGATTTCCAAAATGCTCCATCAGAATGACCTACAGTAGAGGTTACTCCATCTTTTCCAGACACTGACTATTCAGTGACGCTGACAGAGAAATAACTTCCAGCAGCTGTTATTACAGATGCAGCAAGAATGGGCATTTCCTTTGCCATTTTGAAAGTAAAAATCTACGTTTATATACTGAATATTTACTCACCTTGGGCTATTCTCTAAGGAATTGATGAATTAACTATTAATAATTTTTAAATTATTTTTATCTCAGCTTTATTTTCTACTATGTGTTTGATTTGGGCAGTATCCTTAACTCTCTAAGTTCTCCCTTCAAAAATATAGGATAATAAACCTTATCTTCATCAAGTTGTTATAAGAGTTATCTAAGTGAACCTCAACTGTCTAAGACTTGGTATATATCATGTCCTCCTTCATCTTCTCTTAAACCTACCCAGATATCTAAATTTCTCCCAGTTTCCTTATTATTTGTGATGACAGGTCTTCACATGGCTTAAAAGATCCTTATCTGGGAATGAGATTTATTGAGAAGCCCCCTTCTGTCCCTTTTTAGAGGTCTTTGGGCTCCAATTATTTTAGAACCTAATTCCTTAGGTGCTTTCCTAGTTTACTGAAAAATACTCACTTGTGGGGTTTCTGTAGTCTCCTACAAAATATGTACAGACTTCAAAGGAGATCAATCTAAAACTGGAACATTCTCTATATTATTATTTAAATTGTCAAGGAGACTTTACCTAACAAAATCACTGAGTGAATGACAGTTAACAAAAATATAAAGGAACCATTGCTATGGAAAAAAATAACATAAATTTGACCATTTATCTTAAAATTGACAGTGATCCTCCTACTCATGTAGTAACAGAATCTAACATAAAGTGTCACTTTGGGAGCTATAAGACACTAAGTCCTAAATTCAAGAACTCAAGTTTTCTCAGTTCACCATGAATTTGTTTTCAATAGCTTTTCCTGGTGAAATCAACCTTCGAATGATAGTTATGAAAAAGTACTCCTTTCAATATCACTTGCTTCCAAATTGTGGCATCCTTCTTTATGCCCTGTTAAAATTGTAACAGGATTTGTTTTCTTATTCTGATAAGAATGCTTAAGGTGATGCTATACTAAAAGAGATGTACTGACTTTAGCATGTTTGGCCTATGGCCAAACCTGCTTCCTAACTCCTCTGATCCACCCTGAAATTGTCATGATCCCCAGAGCATTTACAAAGTCATGCAATCGTATCTCTTGCAATCCTTTTTGTCAGAAATGACAGAACCACTTTCTTGGATACCACTGATTTATTAATTGATTTATTAATTTTTAATAGAAGTTTATTATTTAATAGTCTCTACAGTAGGCTTTATGGATGTAATTATGGGCAAACACTATTAAAACTGACTGGTGCTATTATGTGTACATTTGTATGTGATGTTCATGATGCTATAAAAGTGACTAAAAAGGCAATCTTACCTACTCTACAGGGAAAAGTATTATTCCACATAGAAGATACATTCATGCTGCAATGTGAAAGATGACAAATAGTGGTATGAAAAGAGAATGTGGAACATGTGTAAAAGACTTGTTAAAGAATGGGAGAAATGGGCAGGGCACGGTGGTTCACACCTGTAAGCCTAGCACTCTCGGAGGCCGAGGCAAAGGATTACTTGGAGACCAGCCTGAGCAAGAGAGAGAACCTGTCTCTACTAAAAATAGAAAAAATTAGCCAGGAGTGGCAGTGCATCTGTAGTCCCAGCTATGCAGGAGGCTGAGGCAGGAGGATTGTTTGAGCTCAGGAGTTAGTCTGAGGTTGCTGTGAGCTGGGCTGACACCATGGCACACTCTGTCTCAAAAAAAAAAAAAAAGAATGGGAGAAATGACATGATTGGGGGACAGCAATAATTTATATTTATATATTTGCATATATATAAATAGATATATTTAAATATAGATATATTCATATGTAATATGTCTTTTATCTGTACTTTTATATTTTAATGATTATTTTCCCAGTTTGCCTACTTAACATCTTTTTGCAAAGAGTTCTTATCTATCTTTTTTTTAAATTTTATTAGTAAAATTTATAATTATTCACTTGTATTCTAAAAGCAAATTTACTGTCATTTGAATAGTGATGATTTTCATTTATGGCTATATTTGGAGACACTTGGAGTTCTAAGAGTTATTAAGGTTAGAGTTATAAATAATATTCCAACAAATGTTTCTTCCTTTTACCTATTTATAACTGTTTTCTTGATTTTTATTTTCACTCTGTTGGTTTCTGTTCTAGCAGTGGTTGTGAGAACAAGCATCACTGCCTTGTACTTGAACTCTGCTTTCTAGCAGAGTTTCCTAGCTGTGTTCCATGGAACAAAATTTCTGTAATATTTTAATAGATTTTAAAAATGTTCCCCTATTTTAATTTTTAATTTCAGTTAGGTGAAATTGAGGTCCAGTAGAGAGAAGTTATGTGTTTAAATTTATGTTAGAAGGAGAAAGATTGTGCTATTGGATCAAATCTCCTGATTCTATTAGCTTGTGCTGCTCTGATGGACTGATTTGTTCCACATACTCCTCTAACCTCCTTAGACCGAAATAACAAATATGTATGCTGTTACTTCTCTTTTGCACCAACAATCAATCATAGTATTAATTCTTTTCAACATGTTGCCCTGGCTTGGATAGTCACTAGTATGCTATGGAAGTTGGCAAATGGAATAAAACCTGTATGTTATCCAAACACTCTGCTCTCTGCTTTCATGTTTATACAGTGTGTGTGTGTGTGTGTGTGTGTGTGTGTTTCAGTATTCCATGTTTGACTTTGAACATTTATTATTGTTTTCTTAATTGATCTCATGGCCTTGCCTCTCTCTTGTTGTATTTTTAAAAAATCAAAGCATCTTATTTTAATAGGTTTAATATCAACTAAAATACTTTGATATCATTTGATATACCTATTATTGGGTACATAGATCAAATTTTACATATTCTCATTACTTCATTTTTATTTTTTTAAATTACATATAATAAAGTATACTCTTTGTGGTGCACAGTTCAATGGCTGTTGAAAAATGCATAAAGTCAAATATTCACTTCCAAAATTAAGATTCGGAACAGTTCCATCATCACCCCCACCAAATTTCTTCTTATTGTTCCTTTGTGGCCAACTCCTCTCTCCTTACTTAACCCCTGGAAACTATCAATCTATTCCTCATCACTAGAATTTTGTGTTTTACAAAATATTACAAAAATGAATTACATGGCATATAGCCCTTTGGGTATGACTACTTTCACATAGAAGAATGCATTGGCAATTCATTTGTATTGTTCCATGGATCGGTAGTTCTTTCCTTTTGATTTCTGAGTAGCATTCCATCATATGGATATTTCACAGTTTATCCATTCATCTGCTGAAGGACATTTGGATGGTTTTCAATTTTTGGCAATTATGAATAACATTACTGTAAACATTGACATGTAGGTTTTTGCATGAAATTTTTATTTCTCTCAAGTAAAGGAATAGAGTTGCTTGGTCATATGGTAAGTGAAAGTTAACTTCATAAGAAAGTACCATACTGTTTTCCAGAGGCAATAACAATTTTCATTCCTACTCTAATATATGAGAGTCCAGATGGCTCCACATGCTCAACAGCACTTGGTATTGTCATTTTTAAATTTTTTAATAAATAAAGTATCTCAGTTAATAGTAATAATATAAATTTAAGTTTGATATAGATGAAATATATAGTGTTTTAGGGTGACAGGTAATTAATCAAGAATTGTCAAAAACTGTGAAGTTTTCTTCCTGCTGACTGTACCTAACTTGTATGACCTTGATTAATATTTTGACATATCATTTGATGACATAACTTGATCAAATAATATGCTTTGTGATTTTTAAATAACCTTTCCTAATATCTAATCATGTTCATGACCTTTGTACATGTTACTTTCTTTAGTTGAGAGACTGTTCGAATCTTTCACCCAATTCTTAATTAGGTGCTTGTTTTCTTATTCTTGATCATCTACTCTTTTAGCATAACCTTGTTTTCTGTGAATTAGCTCCTTGTAATGCACTGCTGTATGGCTCTTTATGCTTCATTTTAGGCTATTGGTGAACAAATAGGTGGCTTACCTATGAGTAAATAAATGATTATAATGAAACAGCCACCACTCATTTATTATTGATTATCTCAGAATTTTTAAAAGGCTATATCTAAAAAAATTAATCAGTTCAGTCACACCTTATTTAAAGAAGCAAACTCAACTAAATAGAACTTCAGGAAATTGCTACAGCCAACATTTTAAAGGCACTTCAGAAACCAAAACAAGTATAGAAAAATATATTCATATATATACTTTATGTGCTCATTTAAGTATATAACCTCCTCAGGCCCTCCATTAGGGATTATTTACTCTTTAATTTACAAGTAATTCTAACAATTTGTGTTCTTAATTATTAATTCATAGACAAGAAATATGAATTGAAGGAGAGACTGCTAAAGGCAGATTCAATACTTGTTACAAGGAAAGACTACTGATAATCCTTCAGAGAAGTAAATAAGATAGTAGATGCATAATTTTTTTTAAAAGCAAACAGTGAGTCCATTTAGAAATCAATATGTAACACATTCAGTAGTAATATACTGTGGCCAGATAATACATTTTACAAATGATAAATGTTAAAAATTGAAAATAGCATTAAGTTTAATATTCTCTGTTTAATAGTGTGTATAAATTATCTTAGAGAAATTTCCACACAATATAGACATTGTTTTATAGTTAATATGTGATGATGAGAAAAAAACTAAGTTATAGTTCTCATTTCCAGAATAATTCAATACATGCTACAGCTAATTTTCTGACAATATCAGGAAAACCTATGATGGTATCCTAATATAGGGGAAAAAACTTTTCTGCAACATTAAAATAATTTTCCTGCTACAATAAGAAAATGCAGCTTAAGAAAATTGGGAAACTAACTTAGAACTAGCAAAAATATATTAAACAACAATATAACCAAAATTTCTTATTATAACATAAAATAGCACATATGAGCAAGTAGAGATTTAAGGAAATATATTTTGGAAATAGACAAGATATCCTATATATCTTCACTTTTGAAAATTATTTGCAATTACTTATTTGCACGTCTTGGAAATATAATGTGCTTCCACTCTGATACTCTGTGTTAATCTCACTTTCTAATCCCAGGATGCATAGCAAATGCTTTATTCTTAGTCATAGCTCAGTGCTACTCATGCTGAGTAATTCTCCTTTGCCATTTGCCAAAATACAAACATTTCTCTTGAAGTTATTTTTGGGTGAGCTGGTTTTACCTAATTATTCTTTCTGTATTTTTTCCTAGTTTCAAGATATCATTTCTATTTACATTATGCCATCTTCTCTTATTTAATTCCCTAAGTCCATCAAAGAGACAGAAAGTGTTTCAAGAAAGAATTTGACATTATGATTTGGAAATTAGAATTCCAAATAATTCATAATGCCCATCTTTTATAATAAGCAAATATTCCAGATACTTGCATATATTTTATTTGTTGTTATAAATCAACTTTTTAACATAAAGGAAGAGATTCTTCAACCTCAGTTAGTTCTCTTAAGAGTGACAGAAATTGATGTGGCTGTCACAAATCACCAATACATCTGAATAAAGATGAATTCTTAGTTAGTAAAAGTAATTTGAATTCATTGTATTTTGGACATGAACGTAATTACAGCTTTTTATTGGCAAGTGATTAATCAATATATATCAAATTGTGAAGAATTTCTTCCTGCCAAATGTTTCTGACTTGCATGACCCTGATTTAAATCAAGTTGTACTAACTTAATACAAATAATTTACTTTCTTGGGTTAAGTACATTATATCACAGTGGAAGTATTCAAATGAGCAAGAGAAGTTTCAGAGTTAAATATATTCATTCTCAAACCTGAATTCAGCACTATATGCCTGGGTAATTGTCGGCACTTTATAGCAAAACACTTAGCTGAGATCAATTGTAGCTTTCTCAGTAAAATCCCAGAGCTCATCTCTAGGAAGAACATGCGGTTAAAACAAAGGGGGAGGGGGACATAACATGTTAAAAATCGCTTAGCTGGGTTTGACATTTTACCTTTTAAATATTAATTATACTGTGGGCTTCTTCCTATTTACATACCTAAGTGTTTGCTTGGGACATAAATGCTGCTAAATTGTCTTGAGAAAGCCATAGAGCAGCTTTGTTAGATAAAACTTCTTGCAGCTGGTAATTTTTGGCAATTAATATTATGAATGCTAATGCAATGGGGAGTAGCGAAGGTGCTTCCAGGATGCCACTTATCTTTGTAAAACGAAAGAAAATGTCAGAAGTGGTGAGCCTGCTGAGCGTATTACTTCTGGGAAGGAAATAGATGGCAAATGTTAAAATTATCATATTTATGGACAGGCTAGAATTTTAAGACCAGAGTATCTAATAAATAGTCTTGTAAATAGGGTTTATTGTAAATATTTTTAAGTGATTGTTTTGGATTGCTTATTATAACAATGAAGACCTTTTTAAAAAAAATGCTAAATATATATCTGTTCTGGAGTAAAAATTGAAGCAGATTCCCATAAATCAACTCATTGAATTATTGTAATAATTTGTGGGTAATTAGGGGTCAGTTTGATTGATGCTTAAGATTAATATTTGAAATAAATATTTAAATGAAATGTTTATTAAGATAAAGGTGAGTTTGGTATCCATAAAAATGTAAAAGTCTCAAATCATGAGGAAAAGAGTATTCTGAGCTATAGGAATCTATTACTTAAATATTAGATGCCAACATAGATTTCAAAGTAGTTACAGTCTCTTACACTTTCCAAGTGAGTAAAAAAAGTAGCTATGCTATCACTGATCATTAGGCTATGTAATTTAAACCAGACTAACTCTTCACTGGAAATAATGCAGGAGGAAGGCAGAAACTCAGGCATTATTAACACGAGTTGTTTACACATCAGACTTGAAAATATATTATCCTTCTGTACATTTTCTGTTTATGATTTGAGGGACTCCGTGTTTCAGTTTATGCTATTTTCTCTGAGGTTTCAAATTTCCAAGTAAATTATTTTGTAATGACTTTGTAAATACACAGTTTTAAATATCCTGTATTGCATTTTTGACTCAGGTGTGGGCTTGAGCTATGTGACTGTGAGAAATAGCATTTTGGTCAGTAAGGGAGAAGGTCTTCTTTTCATGTGGGGTGTTAAAATGCAGAGAGGGAAATGAGCTTATTATATTTAGTGATTTCAGTATTGTCATTTGTAAGTGAAGATATAATGATGAGGGATATTACTGAAATAAAATAAACATTCCTAATTTTGTGTTTCCGGTTTCAATGATCATATCCCATATGCCCACAAGCACATTCACAAAACACATGATGTGTATGCTAATACATGGTCACAATATATAAAAAGCACACGAAAAGTGATAAATTAAAAAAACATTATTTTCTTTTTGTTTTAAGTCATTAAACATCTGTTTTATACTTTCAGATCTATAAAAAAGGAAATAGAAAAATACTATTCTGTTCTCAACCTACTCAATTTTTTTTTCAGAAACAATTTTAAATGAGTGTGGGCTCAAAAAAGAAAAATACAAGACATCATACAGTAAAGAGTTAATTTGAATAATGTAATAGTATATAGGGGAAAATTCCTAGTATTACTTCCAGTTAGGTAGCATTAAGCATTGATACTGCAAGGTTTATAATGTGCTTCAGCTTGAAATTCATCATTGGATGCCTGAAGTTCCTTTGGAAGGAGGGAAAAGAATCAATGAAATATTCAGAAATATTGTATGATATCTCTCTATATGATATGTTTTTTGTGAGATTATGTATAATAGCAAACAATTTTAAAGGAATTCTAAGGGTATGGATAAACTATGGAATGGAATGCCATGAAGGAATAAAATACATATTTAGAATACACTGCAAAGCAAAATGTTCATATAATATTGGTAGGTTAAGCTGGTTGCAAAATACACAAAATATGATATTAACTCTATAAAAAATAGGCAAACTAAAAAAACATTAAGAAGAAAACTGCATAGTTATTTTCATGGGAAAAGAATCCCAAGAATCGAAAAAAAAAAAAAAAAAGATCATTCTATTTATACTCCTTAGTAGTATCCCACTTATCTTCAATGACTCATGTAACTTCCAGGACTAGAAAAGTATGAGAGAGAGAGAGAGAGGGGGGGGGGGGGGGGGGGGCGTTATTAGGTTATTACAAATTGGGGAAAAAAAATTTAAATCTTAAAAAAAAATATTTTTTATAGTG
>CAUYSK010078089.1:0-23519 GCA_963575035.1 Avahi laniger | reverse complement strand
CTGAGAGGAAGCTGGAGGATACATGGGCTTATTGTGAGGGCAAAAGGAAAAGAACCAGGGAACCCAAGAAGTTTTGTAAACATCGTTCTAGGAAAGCCTCCCTGGGACCTCCCAGGACTCCCGTGACCCAGCCAGATGATTTGCTTCAGGAAGAAACGCCAACCACAATAGATGTGCTCGCTGATCCTCTTCCTGACAGATACATACCAAGAGGAGTCCATGACTTCTGTAATTGGGTAAATACTTTCACAGATGGAGATTCGGACATTGATGAAGAGTTCATCATGAAACAATTTGAAATTAAATGTGACTACAAACTAACCTGTGATGATGACCTATGCATCAAGAAGATAAAACAGCTTACTTCAGAGCTAAAGTACAGTGAGAAGCTAAACGAAATAGAGAAGATAGAATTCTCCATACAGGAACTAGATGTCGAGAGGAAACTCCAGAAAGCACCGAATCCTTATAAACCCAACTGGGTGAAGATGAGGTATGGCGCATGGTATCTGAAGCCTAAGTTGTGGAAAAAGTTAATAAATGATGAACCTTTGATTGACCCCAAGGTCTTACTTGAAGCTGAAGAAAGAGCTCGTAAACCAGATATTATTGATGACCTTTATGGAACAATTGCCTTTAAGGATTTCATTCTAAGCAAAGGCTACACGATGCCAGACATCCTTGAGAAGTTATTTCTCAGAAAGGGATGGAAATATGACTCTGTTAAGACACCTATACCACGCATAGTAAATGCTTATTCACACATAGAATACGATGCAAGCGAAGATGATTAAGTGGTTTTCTATTTACTACTGAATTGACTATTACTCATTCTCATTTTAAACATCAATAAGAATTTATGATGATTGTCCCACCATGGATGTACAACTTTGACTGGTAACATTTGAAAATTCAATAACTAATGCCTATAAACATTTCTCAATGGCCTGCTTCAGGGTCATCAATATTTTATGTATTTTACCAACTATGATATCAATATCCGTATATCCTTTTCTCACTTTTTTGCAGCCTTGTAAATATTACATCATTATATCAATTATTTGTAAAAATACATAAAACCAGTAACAAAACCAGAAGTAGTCTCAAAAAGATGAATGATATAGTATTGTCACCTACAACATAGAATGAATCTCAAAATAATTATGTTCAGGAAAAGGAGCCTTGTATAGCTCCACTTGTATTAAAATTGTAATGAAATAATTATGACAATTATTTTGTCAACCTAAAACTGGAATCTACAGCCAAACCAATGTTAACTCCCTTTAATAGTAAAATTGTTATCTTCCCTTTAGGATTCCATCAAACCTCCAAAACCAGTTTGAAAACTAGTATCAAAATGATAGGTAAAACTTCTGAGTTATGCCATTTTATCATATCTCTTAATTGAATGTATATAAATTTTCACCATATTCATAAAAGTTCACCACAAAAGACTGTTTACAAATCATATAAACAGGTGAACAATAGCAGGGAGCTTCAAGTCCCTGGCAAATTTTGTGTGCAAAATAGGCCTCTGTGAGCAAAGCTACACAGTAATATCAAATATCTTGACATATCTATTCAAGTACAATTAATCTCTGCATTTCATGAATAACAATTTAAAATTCACTCATAAGTTTACAATAAGAAATCAAATAACTTCTTTATCATTTTAAAATAACAGGTGAAACTGTCTGGGAGAGGTAAATTTGTAGCTAAAGAGATTTGTAGTGCATATCTGAAGTGCATTTCTGTTTCCAGTGATGAAGTGAAAGTATATATATATATATATATATATATATATATATATATATATATCTTTCATTCTAGTAAGAACGGATATATATATTTGTTTATATGCAGATTCTCTGTTTATAGTGAAGCTTGTCTGTGGGCATCATGTGCCTAAAGAACCAACTCTTGTTGATGTAGTTTTGTAAGCCAAAAGCTAGAATTTCTTTCCAAATCTATGACCATAATCGTAAGTTCATATTACTACTGTATCTCATTGTATTTCAGTAATAGTGTCCAATCCAATCTCTCTTCTCCTTGAGCATGTTTTTTGTAAAACACAAACCTGGTCAAATTCACACCTTTGTTAATTCTCCAGGTTCATCTAAACTTACCTAGATACATAAACACACACACACACACATACACACACACACACACACATACACACACTCCACATGTGCATACTCTTGCATTACAGACTTCATTCAATATGTCTATTCTTACCTCTATGTCTTTGTACATGGTCTTCTCTATTGTTAGAACTTCACTCAGGCCATCTGATCCTGTTTCAGTGCTCTCCTACCAAGGCCAAATTCACGATTAGTTTTATTAAGATCTTATGTTTGTAGAAAAGGACACTCATTTCTAGTTACCTTATACTGAAGAACTTACTTTAATATCCTAAAGAAATGAGTCACTAATGCCTTCAAAATCTGGAAAATCCCAATACCTGTTTATTCAGACTTTAGAGAGGCCAATATCATGCTGTGTGGCTCAGTGTTATCTGGTTTCTGAGGGTCTCCATTGAATCCTTGTGATTTGTGCAGCGGTGTTCACTCTTATGTGGTCAATGTTCAGTTCCTTTGAGCAAAAGATAGATCTGCTTTTTCCACATTTCAGTTATGTGACCGTGCACTTCACGGTGCATGCATCCTCATCTATAAAACGGACACCATATCAAATTCAGATTTTGCTGAGAATTAAAGAATTATTATAATATATGTGCCTAATGCCACAAGCATAGAATACATACTCAAATATAAGCTATTTGTGGAAAAGGGGGAGGGAGCCAGGAAGAAAGAGGGATACTAGAAGGGTACAACACAAAGAAACCAAGAAAAAAATAACGTTTTGATGGTGTTTATCCAGCAATAGCCTGCAACTAAATCTCACTCAACCTTAATTTTTGCTTAAGATGAAAAAGTGGTGCTCACTTCAGCAACACATACACTAAAATGAAAATGAAAATATGTGTTTACAAAGTAAGAATCACTGGTAAGGCCTTATGCTTATTGGTAATGGCTATTTCCAGTGAAATAAACTTTCCTCAGAGAAATTATGTAGGTTTTCCCACACTGTAATTACACATGTTGGTATTAATTGTCATAAAGACATAAACAGAAGTAGTGTTTGATTTATATTGATTTTTTAACACCAGTTGGACTTCAAAAAACAACCTGACCTCAAATCCGTAGTTTTTAGAAGGAGGCAGAATTCAGGAGAGCCTGATATACAGTTGTGTTACTGTAGCCTCTTAAAGTTTTCAAAGTCCATTCATGTTCTTTGCATTATTATTTTTTTCTTTTTGATGTTTACAACATAGAACAACCAAAAAGTATTAGTATCTTCATCTTATAACTAAGAAAACTTCAAATAGCTTCAAAATGCAAACCAATTGATGGTGTTAGAAAACAAATGAGTGTTAGTGTTTGCCTGGGCCAGGGTTGAGGGGCAGTGGGGAAGGAATTAATTAATGAGAGGCATGAGTAAACTTTTGGAGATAATGGATATATTCATTATTTTGGGATTTGGTGGTTTCATAGATGTATATATGTGTGTGTCAAAATTCACCAAATTGTACAATTTTATGTTGGTAAACTGTTTTAAAATATTTAAAAATTGTTTTCAATAAAACCTTGTTTTTCCTTTGGTGATGTGTATGTCCATAAGCCTCTACTTTAAGCCAACCACAGCCCTAATACTGTAATAATCAATTGTATTACAGTGTCACATAGGAGTAATAAAACCTTTGGAGAATTTGAATGTAGGAATATGTGGTTTAACAAAGACAAAGACAATTATTTTTAATTTCTGAGAGTCTGTAGGAAGGAATACTAAGTGCATGGTCTCTGGAGCTGGACAGAAATGAATTCGTATCCGAGTGCTGCCATGTTCTTATCCTGTGACTATAGGTGAGTTGCCTCACTGAGTCTGTTACCTCATCTTATACATATAATAACACTACTTATTTCACTTGAATTTTTGAAGATAAAATGACATATGAATGACTGTACAAATCTTGGTCATTAATTCATTTGGCTTATTCTCTCTTAATCATCTTGGTAATGAGTGATGTCGTGCTAAGCATCAAAGACCTCTTTGCTTTAAATTCCCAAAGTATAAAGAGGAAACTTAAGGAAACATCAGGTAAAGCTTGATGAATTTCTCTAATTTTAATGTTTAGACTCAATGTATAATATATGATCAAGGAACTACTGAATTGAATTGGAATGTTCTACTAATAAACCTTTTCTATTTGCCCATTCCATTGTATCTTAAGTAAAATAAGACTAGACCTCATAGAAAATACTGAGAAATGAAATTGCCCCCAAGCACCATGGAGACATACACCATTTTTCTTTCTAACATAAATTTTGGGCTCAGTGGGAACTGAATAAAGTATGCCTTATTGAACATTAGAAAATAAATGGTATCGGAAATATGCCCCTTTTAATATTCAAAACCTTATTTTCAGGCAGTAGCCTGGAGATTAAAAAGCTTAATCACATTCTCATGCTATTGTAATCTAAAAAGTGACTACTATTATCATTTTAAAATTCTTCCTGACAGTATTGAGTAAAGAGGAAAATAAGAACATGCTGTGAATATCATAAATTACACACCTTAAATGTGCTCAGAACACTTACATTAGCCTACAGTTGGGCAAAATCATCTAACACAAGGCCCACTTTCTTATAAAGTGTTGAATATTTTGTGTAAGAGTATTGTACTATATGTTGCTAGCCTGGGAAAAGATCAAAATTTAAAATTTGAAGTTAGGCTTCTATGGAATGCATATCACTTTTGTACCATTGTAAAGTCAAAAAATTATGAGTTGGAGACCTTCTGTCCCATTTTTCCTATGTATAGAAATTATGTTTTTTTCTTTTTCAACATTGGGATCTTACTGTAACAGTGTGTAACTATTCTTTAATTTTATCAATATATTTTGATCATTTCACTATTTCATTACATGTTTTTCTACAACATCATTTCTAATGATTGAATAGAATTCCAGCAGAAGGACTAGCATAATAAATTAACTCTACATTTCTCAGACTCAAGCAAATGTATGGATCCTTTTCAAAGGAAAAATAAATTCTCATGCTTCCTCCAAAAAAACGAATTACACAATATTTACCAATTCTTGAGTGCCATAAAAATATAGGAATTAAAATCACCTCTGTTAAGGACAATTGTGATCTACACATATATGGAAACACGTGTCCATTCTATAGCATAAGAGAGACACAATGCAACCTGACTCCTTTCAGTACTAAAATAGATTCTTAGCCAGAGAGAATATAAAGAGTTAAATCATTTAATACAATGAAAATAGATGTATTTCTATTAGCGTTCAGGATCTAGTCCCCACGTATATAGGGCAGCTTATGATGACACAACACCTACACCAAAGACAGCAGTGATAGGTTTCATTTCTCAATAAATGCTGGGAGAAATGGGCCTAGTTCTCATATAATTAATGTTTGATATGTGAGAGTCAGAGTGAAGATTATTGGAGGCATGAGGAGAGGTAGGTAAGGATGGAAAGGTAGCAGAACAACTACCTAAACAGTTGTTTAAGAAAAAATAAACAGTAAAAAATTAATAAAATTATTTACTAGCCATTAAATTCATAATTTAGGTATGGCCCCTTGTGGAGTCTAGCTTGCAAGTTACTTAAATATTTGTTAAAAAATTCATTATAAGCCCTTAATCTCCAACATTTTGTCATGTGAGTCATGTGAGTGATTGACAACTACGTGTGATTCTTTTTTTTATTGTGATAAGAACACTAAACATGAGATCTACTCTCTGTACAAAATTTTAAGCTACAATACTGAATTGTTAACTATAGGCACAATGTTGTAAAGCAGATCTCTAGAACTTTTCATTTTGCATAACTGAAACTTTAAATCCATTGAACCGTAACTCCCCATTTACCCTTCCCTTCAGCCTCTGACAACCACCATTCTACTGTCTGTTTCTATGAATATGACTATTTTTGATACCTCATATAAGTGGAATCATGTAGTATATGTCCTTCTGTGACAGGCTTATTTCACTTTGCATAATATCCTCTAGTTTCATTGATGTTGTAGCAGATAACAGGATTTCCTTCTTTTTTAAGGCTGAATAATATTCCATTATATGTGCATATCACATTTTCTTTATTCATTCATCTCTTGATGGACATTTAGGTTGTTTCTGTATTGTGACTGTTGTGAATACTGCTGCAATGAACATGGAAGTGCAAATATCTCTTCAAGATTCTGATTTCAATTCTTTAGTGTATATACCTAGAAGTGGGATTACTGGATCATATAATCCTACTTTTAATTTTTTGAGGAACCACCACACTCTTTTCCATAACTCTTGTACCATTTTACTTTTCCACTAACAGTATATATGGGTTTCAATTTCTCTATAACCTCACCAACATGTATTATATTTTGTTTTCTTTCTTTTATTTTTTGGTCATAGTCATCCTAATGTATATGAGGTAATATGTCAGTGTATTTTTGATTTGCATGTCCCTGATTATTAATGATATTAAACATCTTTTCATATACCCATTAGCCATTTGTATGTTTGCTTTGGAGAAATAGCTATTCAAATCCTTTGCCCGATTTTACATAAGGTTTTTGGATTTTTTTGCTATGGAGTTGTAGGAGTTCCTTGTAAATTTTGGATATTAATCCCTTATCAGCTTTGTGGTTTGCAGATATATTCTCCCATTCTGTAAGTTGTCTTTTCATTCTGTTGACAGTTTCCTTTTCCATACAGACACTTTTTAGTTTGCTATAGTCCTAGTTGTCTATTTTTGGTATTGTGGCTTATGCTTTTGGTGTTGTATCCAAGAAATCACTGCCAAACCCAATGTCATGAAGGTCTTCACCTATGTTTTTCTTCTAGGAGTTTTATAATTCTGAGTCTCATAATTAAATCTTTAAATAATTTTTAGCTAATTTTTGTGTATGATGTAAGAAAAGGACCCAACTTAATTCTTTTGCATGTAGATGTCCAATTTTTGCAACATCTTTTGTTGTAGAGACTATCCTTTCACCATTGTGTATTCTTGGCACCCTGTTGAATATCACCTATACTCTACTGGATTTTATTTCTGAAATCTGAGCAAAATAACTCAAAGCTACTATATGTTGCATATTTGCAATCTTTTCTTCATTTCTTAAAAAAAACAAATTCAGCATTGTAAATTGTCAAATTTTTTACAATACAATACAGAATATCAGTTCTGATATTTAGTGGATCTTTATTTGGTGGTCTAAAGTAACTCTTTAAAATCTACTATTTATTACACCATTATTATTGAGCCTCCAAAAGTGAAAGCTCTGTAATGGAAACACATTGACAAAATCTAATGGTGCTTTTTTTGTTACAGAAATAAGACAAATGCTCTTAAAATTAAATAGTAATTCAAAACAATAATATAAGAAAAGTTTAAAGGCTACATAAATGTATAAGCTACTTTTATGAGCTTTTATAAACTACTTTTTGAAGGTTAGTTCCTCTTTGTCAAACTAATTTTGGGATTTATTAATTACAAAAGCTATTCATGTTTACTACCTACTAACACTTTCACCAGAAATAATATAAATGAAATTTCAGTGACTAGCAGGAAAATAAAAAAATGATAGCATAAGAAGGAAAAGAAAATATATATATTCATCTTCTAGACTTACTACAGCAGAATCTAAAGTTAACAAAACTAAGATGGGCTTTTACATAATGAATTGACTACTTTCTCAGGGACAGACTACTTTGTAAAATAATACCTACCAAATATTGATTGAAAACAGTGAGCTAAGCACAATATTAGCATCATCTTAAATGCACACCTAATTTTTTTTGCATTACTGGTACCATTTTTCTGATTAGTAAATCACTATACACAAGTTCACACAGCTTGAAATGGGTGTAGTCAAGTTTTTAGCTGAGGACTATTTGACACAGAAACGCATGTCTTTCTTTGCTTGCCAAGAAGAAAGTAAAGGATGCTTATTGTACTCATTCTGCATCTATGTACCTTAAATGAAGGAGCAGTACACTGAGAAAACAAATCATAAATTATCTCAAATCCAAAGGCTGCTGCTGTATCATGTACCTATTATTTATAACTTTTTGTCAATTGCCAGAATATCCACTACTATCACTAAAATTAATGCAAAAGGAGGACTTCAATTTACAGATATATGAGGTCATATAATGTAGGTGGGTGGTTACTTCTCAAGTTTAAAAATTGGCTTTTATCTTTTCAGTATAACAGTTTACAAAATGACAGCATGCTGTTCAAAAGATTTTAGTTATAGGCTGTTTTCAAGAGGCAAGTATCTTGGAACTATGTCTCATTTAACTGTTCTTTAGTATAATGTCTCCCCTATGGCTCATTTTCTTAGTTAATGATCAACATCAGCAATATGTCTTTTTAATGTGAATATAAAATTTGTGTTCTGCAAGATGATGATGGCAGAAGATAGTAGCAAGCTTCTCATTTATTTATTTATTTTTGCTTACCCTTTTATAAGTAAACCCATCTTGCCAATAGTTTACAAAATGTGTTATTTAGGACAAGAATCTTATTTATTCACTCCTGGATACAAGTGGAAAAAATTACTAAACTTTATAAGATTCCATTATCTAATGAACTGTAGTTCAATGATGCACTACAATGCACCAAGGATTTACATATAAAGAGACTACAAACACTTAACCATATGACCTAAATCAATTAAAATAAATACAGTTGCAACCCCAATATCCTCCACACTGAAAATATTTCAAGTATTTCTGAGAATATTTTTGTCAATTTTGTTGGTGGAAAAAAATTGCTGCAACAAACAAATGCTTTTCTATAATTTGGCCACAAAACAGGTAATATCTAATACAGTTTACTTTATTACAAAGATACAGGCAGTAGATATGCATGTTGACTGGTTTTCCTCTTACAAAGCTATTTCTGTGGTCTAGTGTTGATCTGATTATAATAAATTTTATACAAGAAACAATATTACACAGTGCTTTTCTTTAGATTCTGTGAACAGTTATTGTCCATACAGGCAGATCTTGATTGAGTGTTCTTCTCCTGGTAGTGGGAAAGAGGAAAGCTGAAATAAAATTAGTTGAGCCTTTCGGTAGTTATTGTACTTCAATTCCCCTCATTTAAATCATCCGAATCACCTAGAAAAAAAAGACAACCAAGCTTCCAAACTATCACCAAAAAAAATATATAGAAAATTTGTTTCAAAATCCTGGAGGAGGAAATGGAGTGGGACAGTGATGAATAAATGATATTCCCTTTCTCTTGTATTCAGAAGGTATTTCTTAATGTATTTATTTAATGCAAAGATATTAGAAATTTCTAGAAACATACCACATTAAATTTAACAAAATTCCATTGTAACAAAATATTCCCAATGCAATATATACTAAAACGGACTTGTTTCATTTCTTCAACTATCCCATGCCTTGATATGTTTTTTAAATTATTTTTAGTAAAATAAATGAGAAATTCTCAGTATAAAACTGCTTCTTAGAGGTTCCCAGTGCCCATGAATTCTTTAAATGGTATTTGCAATTATGGATTCAAGAAATATGTTTAACGTTTGTTAAACACAATTTTTCCTAAACTCATCTGACCTCACAACAGATTTTCTTTCAAGTACTAGCCATTAAACTTTCACAGATCAAGTGAAACATCCTTGGGAAAACCCTATTTCCTTGAGAAAAGTATTCAGCTAAGATAATTTTATCTCTATTTACAATTTAGTTTAAGCAAGTAATGTAAATTAATATTTTGAAATATCATATTACATTTATATATTATAAATAAAAATTAAAATAGTATTTCTGGAATTTAAATATTCAGTATATAAACTAAATAATGCAATGGATCAGGGTAAGGGGGAATAAAATCTGGGATGTGTTACCAAATATTGAGCATATGGTAAAGCAATGAAAGATATGAGAGATAATTAAGAAACTTGGTGATTAAGTCCAATCCAAAACAAACAGAAGCCCTAAAATCAAAGAATATAAGAAACAGAGAAGAAATAATCAAAGAGATATTGGTAAAAAAAAAATATATTCCTGAGTTGAAAAAAATAGTCATTTTTTTACGTTGAAATAGGTCCATGGAGTAAAGTATTGAGTCTGATGGATAATAAAAAAGAAAAGATTCATACCGAGATACATGCCAATGAAATTTCAGAATTTCAAAAATTAAAACAATTCAGAGCAGAAAAACAAGGTCCCTACAAAGGAATATGAATCAGATGTATATTCAACCTTTTACCAGAAATGCTGGATAGTAGACATCAACAGAACAATGCCTGATCAAAACTGTTCTGTACCAACAATTTATACCCAGCTATATTATGAGTTCTGTGAAATAAAATTTGTTACATCACTTTGTATTGCTATAAAGGAAATACCTCAGACTGAGTAATTTATAAAGAAAAGAGATTTATTTGGCTCACAGTTCTGCAGACTATACAAGAATTGTGGCACCAGTTCTTGTGGCATCTGTTTCTGGTGAGGGCTTCTGGCAGCTTCCAATCAAGGCAGAAGGCAAAGGGGGAGCAGGTGTGTTACGTGGTGAGAGGAGGAAGAGGAGGAGGTGGTGCCAGCCTCCTTTACAAAACAGCTCTCCTGTGAATTAATAAAAGTAGAACTCACTCAATATCGCAGGGGAGGATCTGTACCCATGACCCAAATATTTCACAGCAGGCCCCACATTCAACACTGGGGATCAAATTTCAACATGAGATTTGGAAGGGCCAAACATCCAAACCATATCATAAAACAAATCTGCAAATGTACTCATATTTTTTAAAATTCTATAAAAAGTACTTTAACAAAATGATTTCTAAAAAGTGAAGAAATGATATATTTTAAAGAGTAATGGCAAAACATGACTTTTAAGAAAAAATCTCCAAAGAAATAAAAAGTTGATACATTAGACTTCAAAAATTAAAACGTTTTCTTTTTAAGTAGTAGGCAATTAGTGTCATAAAATTATATTTCTGGATCTATAGATTCAATTGAAATCCTTGATTTTCCCTTGAACAACATCAGTTAAATTTTTATCTTTCTTATGGTGCTTACGATGATACCTATAAAAAGTAATTTTATAAAAAATTTAAATACAGACAAATTCATCTTGTGTTATTGTTTTACCATATCGTTTTTCATCATAGAATAAATTTTTCTGATCATGTTTATTAATTTGTGTAAAGAAAGAAATTCTATTCATCATAGAATACATTTTTCTGATCATGTTTATTAATTTGTGTAAAGCTTTATTATTTCCCGTGTTAGGTATAGCCGAACCATGTTTTCTACCATTACTAGCAAGATTACCTTAGTTCATCCTTTTAAATGAGGTTCTCCTAGGTTTGTCATGAAATCAAACAAATGAATTATGTTTAAATTAAGATAATCTATACAGTATGATTTTGCATGGTGTCTGGCACAGAATAAACATCCAGTAAAATATTGTCATTTTATATAGTATTACTATAATCAGAAAATAAAAATAAGCTATATTCATATCTAAATAATGGAGAAACAAAAATCACAGAGATCTACTTATATCTCACAAATATTTTCATTTATTGATTAGAAGAATTTTAAAAATCTCAAGATACTTAGTAGATTTCATGATGTGAAGGTAATGAGACAAAATCTTGATATGGATATATTCTTAGCTTTTTATTTGTAGAAATTTCATGGAATGCATGTTTAATTCAAGAGTCAATGCTTTAATGATTCTCTTTAACAATAATCTAACTAGCAAGCACTATGCGTATTCACTTACCCCAAATGGGTGAGCACTTAGAAAAACTTACATGTTCTAAATGATCCCAGAAAAAAAACACACATTGAACCTCCTAAAGTTTAACTGGGCATCTTCAAAATTTTTCATGACCATTCATTAAAACATTTTATTTTGTACCTTGTAGCCATTTCAATTTTTTGACTTTCAGAAATAGGATATTATACAAAGGACTCATATCCAGAATACATAAAGAACTCTTAAAACTAGATAATAAGGAAACAAAGAACACAAAATAAAAAATCCAAATATACATAATATATAATAGTTTAATATATATACAGATAGCTAAAGAAATAATTATAGGTGCATGTACATATTGGTTAGTATGCATGCATATATTTTATATTAATAGCTCTGTCTGCTGAGAGACTAGAAACAATGACTAGTAGCAGCAAGTACACAAGTATACCTAGATCATGGTTTCTAAATAATATTCACCAAAACAAGAAAAGCAAAACAAAAAAGACATGTTTGGAGAAATGACTAATTCTAGGGCTGGGGTAGTGAAAATATAAAATGAGCCTGAAGCATTATGTTGTGCCAGAAAGTAGGAAAGTACTCAAAAGACAAAAGGATGGCAGAAGATCAAAGGGACACAGGACCCAAACTCAAAGGCACTCCTTTGTCAAAGTTGGAACAATTTAAGCAATAAAATTAATTAAAAATTAAAAATCATAATACAATATAAAATAAATATCTATGAGTTCATACTGGTTGTGGACAAATGTGAACCTGAAAGCACCAATATTCCAGGACGGAGCCTGAGAGACTAACTAGGCCTAAATTTTAAATAGAGCCAGGTGGTGATTTGCTGACTGAGTTCTCTAAAGATCCACATATCTGTTTCACTGTGGGACTTCCAGAGCCAGCTTGAATCAACCAATCATGGTTCAACTGTATCAACCAATTAGGGCTCAGCTGTATCAACCAATCAGAACTCAGCTACAGTGACCAATCAGAACTAAGTAAGTTTGACTCCTTCATTTGCATAAACAAACCCGAATGGGAACCTGGGTGGGAACTTTGCTATTGCTGACCTAAAAGGAAGAAACCACAGAAAAATTAATATAAGTAGAGAGTTTATTTGAGCCAAGCTTGAAGATTGCAACCTGGGAACACAGATTCAAATTGCCCTGAATATACCCACCAATTAACAACAATTACAAGTGAATTTTTAAAGGCAATAATGGGGACAGGGAGTGGATTGATAAAAAGTTGTTTGTCAGGAATTCTTTTTGGTTTACAGAAATAACATTGATTAGTGATTGGCTGTACGATGTTAAGCTGTAGGTCGTGGGTTATGGTGCCAGGTGTGGCATTATTAGATTAATTTATAGCTACTTGTGGCTATATCAAGCAGGGTAAAGAGATGAATACATGGGTCAAGGGTGAAGTAAGATGTGATTGTTGTCTGATTTTAATGTTTTTCTAGGCCTGATAATTTAAAAGGACTCACATTCCTCAGATACAAGTTATTTTCTTTTCTCATTAAAAAACTTGAACCCTCCTTTTGTTCTTTGGAATACACCTTCATTTTACACCTAAGGCTATGTCCCCCCGTTCTGCAAACTGTTCACTGGAATAAAGTCTCTTTCCTCCAAATTCCTTTTCAGAGACTTTTATTCACATGATATAAAACACTGTATAAATAAATAAATGTAAAAGAAGGCACACCTTTTTATTATAAAGAATTTTTAAAAATATATGTAGATACTCCTCCCTCTAGAAGGTGGAATTAAAATGCCCTCCCCAGCGTATAGGCTGGATTCCAAAAAATAGAATATGGAAAGGGAAAAATAGTAACTCTTTAGTGGAAAAACCTAGCAGAACCCTCCTTAACCAAGTGATCAAATTTAACATTAGCAGTGATAAATCATGCTGCTGTCACGTATCCACACCCCCCCGCCCCGCCCACTTTATGATGTGACGAGAAAGACATTTCACTTCTGTAGTATTCTTCTTCAAAAACCAAGAACCCTAGTCTAATCACGAGAAAACACCTAACAAACCCAAAACTATGGACATTCCACAAAATACTCCAGTACTCCTCAAAACTATAAAGGTCATGGGAGACAAGCAAAGGCTGAGAACCTGTCATATCTTAAGAGATTAAAGAGACATGACAACTAAATTCAATTTGGTATGCTGGATTGGATCCTGACGCAGATATAGGACACTGGTGTAAAAAATCTATAAATCTGAATAAAGTATGGGGTTCAGTTAATAGTAATAGACAAATGTTAATTTTTTAGTTTTAGCATATGTATAATACTATGTAAGATATTAACATAAGGGGATGCTGGGTGAAGAGTGCATGAGAACTCTCTGTACTATCTTTGCAACAGTTTCATAAATCTAAAATTATTCTAAAATAAAAAGTTTAATTTTTAAGTGTATTGCATTATGAGGGATTATCATATTAATAGAATAGCTATTAATCATACAGAGAGAAGGAGATTGTAATTTCTTTAAAATGCAGATTTGTGACAATCCTCTCCTCATATATAGTGTATCATACCTTTCTAGAAATGGAGCCACTTATCTGCATTTTACATGGTCTGTAAATGATTCTTATACATACCAATATGTGAAAAGCTCTGTACCTTTTATAGGCCTGAAAGACTTTCAAAAATTTTAAAAACCACAATAGTAATGGTATTATTCAAAGTAATCAAATTTGGAGAAAATTAAAATTCAGGATGTCCTAGATGGGAAAGTGAAAATCAGATAGAGGAGCCTGTCGACAAAATGATTCACTTAGATAGCATGTACATAACTGGTGAGCCCATAGGATAATAGAGTCATGATAAAAGAATTAAATAGATACAAAGTTTGACAAGTACCCAAATGGCAATAAAAAGACTACGAGTGGAAGTTACTTACTTATGCGAACATCCCTTCCTGATTTCAAGAAAACTGATACAACTATAGAGTGCAGAGAAACTACAACTGGCCTGTTCAATTGACAGGCAACAACTGCCTTAATGTGAAGTGTTACTCGAGAAATGCAGTACTGACAAGGAAAACCAACACTGCCACGCTAATAAACAAATGCTCAAGTCAAAAGACTTTGACTGGAGCAGTATATAATGAACAAATGAATAAGGCTTTGAGAATAAATAATGAACATCAATGTGGTGAAGACATTGCTTTAATGAAGCCTAACTGATCCCAATTCAGATATCCTCGTGTGCCTCTGCCTGCCCTCAGTAACCTACCAACTTTATTGCAGACTTAGGACACTATTTTCATGCCCTAGTAGACTCTGGTGGTCTGCAACCTTGCTGCCTCCCCCACCTATACACAGCATCTTCCAGTCATTCTCAGATATCTAATCACATTCATTCCGATCTAACCCACTCTGGAATTCTTTTGCTTGTATCCGCCCTTGCTAGTGTTTCCTTTTGTGACGGTTAATTTTATGTGTCAACTCAGCTATGCTTTGGTGCCTAGTTATTTTGCGAAACAACTGTCTAGATGTTGCTGTGAAGGTATTTCTCGTATGTGATCAACATTTTAAATCAGTAGACTTTGAGTAAATCAGATTTACTCTGTATAATGTGAGTGGGCATCGTCCAATCTGTTGAAGGCCTTCAGAGCAAAAGACCAAAGTCTCCTTAAGAAGAAGGAATTCTGCCTCCAGAATGAAACAAAGAAATTCTATTTGAGTTTGCAGTCTTCATTCTCAAGATTGCAATGTCAACTTTTGCCTGAATTTCTAGTCTGCCAACCAACCCTGCCGATTTCAGATTTGCCAACCCACACAGTTGCATAAGCCAATTCCTTAAAATCAATCAATTTCCCTCTCTCTCTTCTATCATTTTCTTATTCTTTAATATATAATGTATATTTGTGTATGTGTGTGTGCATGTGTGTGTGTTATTAGTTCCATTTTTCTGGAAAACCCTAATACACAGTCCATTCTGATCATTTTTCTACCAGTAACACTGTACCCATCTTTTCATATAATGTGATACACTGCAGCTATTTTATCACCGCTATACCCACTGACATTTTTTCTTAACAAGGTATAAAATATAGATAAGTTATAAGCAATACATAGACTTAACGATTCCCATTTGTTCTTTGCACCAAAGAGCATAGAACTATTCCATATCCTGGCTGAATATCAGAATTACTTGTGGCACATCTTAAAAGGACAAATGCCAGGGTTCAATCCTGAACTTGCTGAATCAGAATTCCCTCAATTGAATTTGATTCACAGCCAAGGATTGAAATCCCTAGATACGAAATAATTTGATCACAGTATCTCAAAGAGGATATAGTCCAAGACTACTGTTATAAGAACTTGAGGCTAAGAGAACAAATGACTTATACAAATTCCCAAAAAATGTAAGAATGAACAATGATAGGCTAGTACTTTTCATTTAATTTTCTTTTATAGATAAATTCCAGAAAAACTATGACAGTGTTCCTGTCTCTTTGTATACATATTTTATTATCTGATCCATTGTTCCAATTCACCAATATAAGTAGATCATAATATTTAGAAAATCATCAAGCAGAGGCAGCTCTATTTTATAAGATGGTTCATGCCAGATTATTAGCAGATGGATCAGGTACACATAAAATTTTCTGGTATATAGTTAGAAGACTTCACAAATGGCTAAAACCTTTGCCATTTAGTGTGTTGTTAAGGTAATAAAACTTCAATGACATGTAAATGTTATTACATTATGTCCACTGATTTCATCAAAGAAAGCTGAACCCACCTTCTTATTGATGGAAGATGCATTGAGGTGCTGTCACAAATCTTAGCTTATTTTCTAGTAGCTAGCAAATAAAAATCCAGAATCACTTCATATTATGGATATGAAAAATGCGGAATAATCAACAATCTAAGTTATCCACTGGTGCTGACTTAATCTCACTCCTTGGCATCTAATGCACATTTGTATCCTTTACAGAATTAAAAATTTGTAATACTATAAACACGCACAATTGGTTAAAATGTATGTTCTCAATAATATCTACTTCACCTGGCTAATGTCCAACATTGGAAGAGTAGGCAAAAATATTCAATGTTTTTATTATTTATAAATTATCATTCTAACCCCAATTATGAAATACATGCTATTAATTCTATGTTAACCACATCTATCTCTTTAGAATAATGTATAATATATTATACATTATATATATATACATTATTATATAATAATGTATAATATATATTCATACCACAGTTCACATTAAGGTCCAGATTTTAGCTGGCTTTAACATTAGTGATCAAAGCCTAATATGCACATGCAAATGTATGTGTACTATACACATATACACACACTACGATTTTCTAAGATATTATTTAATCTATTATGAAATATTAGTTGAGTTGCTATTTTACAAAAATATTTCTAATATCATATTATTACCTGCTTGTTCATTTGATCCAATAGTACTCCTTTGCAAAAAGATACTCTGAGGGATGTTGTACATAATCTAGCTATGAAACAGAGTTTTATAAAGCCAAGTGTCCCATATAGAGATTTGCTCCAGTGAACTAATCTAACCAATGTAATTTAACCAAAATCTATTTAATAGCATGACTAGGAAAATCAGTCTCATGGTGTACAAACCAGTGTCTCTGGGAAAAAAGGAAGTAGACTTTTGGCTTTGCGTAGAATCTTTTGATTCCTTTTTCCATTGCCCCATTTTACATTTGTAACAACTGAATAAACTGAATATGTTTTTTCATCTTATAGCTTCAATCTCTGTAGAGAAACTGATTAATGGAAATGCATTGATTTGATCAATGTATTTATCAATCAAATAACGATTTGGGAAGTGATTTTCATAATTTGGAGAACTGCGTACCTTGATTCATTTACAAATGATTGTCTGTTTTCTAAATATTAAAGATTTTTAATGTGGGGTAGAAAAAATTAAGAGGCAAGGCCCATGTAGGGGAAATTGCATTTTTCTCTATAGCATAATTGAGGCATACATTAGATAGGGTCAAAGTGATGATTTAGAAGGAACCAAAAGCATTAATATTTGATAGAGGCCTGGTGAAATAAAGAAACAATTAAAAATAGATTATTTTGGATGTAGAACAGACATTTCCAGTAATCATTGCAGTCTTTATTTCTTGACAGCTCTTTAAGGTCTGAAGAATACTAAGCAATGTTTCAATGGATGCACCATACAAGAAAGACATTAACATTCCGTGCTACCAGAAACTGCTCTCAGAACAGCTTTCCCCTTTTGCTGCAGGGCCAGGGACTTGACCACATATACAGGCAGTCAAAGAAAGTAGAGTTGTCCTTCAAGAATGCTTTTCAGTAGTTCCCTTCTCCTCAATTTCCAGTTTCAATAGCCTCTTCCCTTTCAAATGGGCTGCCTTTGGTCTCACCTCCCTTTGCCAAACTACCAGTTACTCTGTAACAAATTTTCAGTTCATGTCCTATAAAGGAAGGCTAGATTTTGTCTTTGTATTCAATTCCTCTTCCAGTATAAATATGATGTATGAATTTGTATTATTGCCAATCATTTTTCAGAATCAGCCCTTTCTGGCAGGAGAAAATCAAGGGATACCATTATTAATGAAGAATCAAGTCATACTGCCTATAGCATTTGGCAGATTATTAATGAAACTTTCCCCATGGGTTGTTTGCAATATAAGGAATCATAACTTAAAAGCAACATGCACATAAGCAAAAGTGAAATGTTAATAATCATTCTATCTAAAGAGTATATCTAATTCATATTAAAATAAATGAGGTTTAAAATAATTTTGGCAGAAAGCCACTAAAAATCAGATATTTTCTAGAAATTTGAAACTCCTTAAATAGATTTAACTGATTTTAAATAGAGATGTATTTGGAAAGTGGCAAAGGCCTTCAAGAAAATAAAGCAAAGCTTCAAGTGTGTCCATCCCCCAGACAGTGCTCATCGCACCCATTAGATGTGTATATATCCATCGCCTCCTCCCCCCTCCCATCTGCCCGATGTCTGATGAATTTTATTACCATATGCGCACTTAAGCTCTGACTCAGGTGAGACAAGGGCAATATATATAACCTCAACATTTGTACCGCCATAATATGCTGAAATAAAAAAAATTTAAGAAAAAGTCAAAAGGACATTGTTTATGTTTCATATATGAGCAAGAATTGAAGAATCAAAAGCTCATATGAAAGGTAATAACTGTGAATAATACACAGGAAACACTTTACAAAATTTTTAGTTTTGTAAATTGTGCTTTTCACTGAGTTCTAATATTATTATTTTTTTCCCCTTCCCCTAAGTTCTAATATTAGCTGGTCAAGGTCATTACCGTAGTTTTACAGAAAAAGAAATCAGCAAATAAACCATTGAGAGTGTGGAAGAAAAGTTTAGAAAATTAAAAAATGAGAGAACATTACTCATGTCAAGTTATGAAGAATAATGATCACATTAACTATAAGCTTACACTATTAACATTCTGGGTTAATATTATATAATCATAATGTATGGAATCATAAGGAATATTTTGCAAGGATTATGCTTTTTTTCCTAACATTTTTTGGAAAAATTTACACTTGATTTTAATGAAGCAAAATATATACACATTCAACCAAAACATTTTAGGTCTTTAGCTTAACTAACATAATTTCACCAAATCTAATTTCTCTAAATATTATTGTTATGTAGGAAAAGGTTTGAGGACTTCTTTAGCAATTTCTGTATCTGTGACAATAGAAGTAAAGATATCAAAGAAGATATTATTGAATGCATATTAATATTTCAAAGTAAATATACTGTTTATCAATTTATTAGCAACTTATTTTATATTGGTCATATATATTGCTTATATATATATGTCTCATATAGCTATTCATTATATTGGTGAACAAAATGAAATGATACGGATTATTGGGCCCATGAGATTAAAGTCAATGTCTGTTACATTCATTCAACACAAAGACTGACATATACTAGGTCCTCAAGAAATAGTTATTAAATACATTGTGTGTTCATGCCGTTCACATTCAGTGTTCTCTACCTATATTTGAGAATTCCATAGATATGTTCTTGTGTTTACACCTAAATGAAAATCACCATAACCATTTTCAGGATTATCTCGATCTCTTTATAATTCAATACAACAAGAAAAATTAAGTGTTCATGTTTGCATGTGTGCTTTGAATCATGTTGAGTGTGATTGCTGAGGCATGACTTAGTGCAAAAATAACAATTGTCCTATGTCCTCCTTTATAGTCACATTGACTTATCTTGCCAGCTGTAAGGACTAAAATTTCCTTTTAAAATGATGATTAGAAAATGTGAAATAAATTAATAAAAGGAAACCTCAGCATCTTCAATTATTGACATTATTGATACTCTTAATGGTAATTCATGAAAACAACAAATTGCATTAGAATAAAGTATCACTTTACTTTTAATACAAAATAACATGGATGGCCAATATTTAAAAAATGGCTTCTACAACCTGAAAAAAAATTACATTATGAATCATCACATGAACTAAAGTGTGTCAATCATCTCAGTGAACAAGAGTGGTCAAGAATTGAGATGTTTCATTTATATCGGGGTATACAGGCACGGTACATTCAAAAGAAAACTTGCACCATGGCAGCTAGACCTAATCTTAGTGAGAAGTGACCATGTTTAACACAAAAGGATAAGCTCAAGCATAATTGGAATTTGTTAATTTTTAGTTTTACAATTTTATTTGTAATACTTATAAATTGTTAGTTTTACATGTATAAAAACATACCTTTAAGCATACAGATTTTTATAGTTAGTTTTATGTTTTTGCATATTCAAGTAGAATTATAATAATAATTTGTCATCATTGAGTAATATTGATTCTTCTTTCTTCCAAAAGAAACACTTTAAATACATATTCAACGTCCACTCCTACTCATTGTTTGAATTTGTAGAAATAATGAGACTAAGACTTTTAAGAGGCCACTGAATCCTTTAATTCATATTATTGAACCCTTACTATATGGAATTTATCATTGAACAAATTAAACACGGTCTTTGTCCTGGAGGAGTTCATGGTCCTGTAAAACTTTCCAAACTGCCTAGGGAAGAATCCAGATAAGAGTGTCACTGTTTGTTGTTTAAAATTTGTGTGCTCCAGAGATGTTGAAACAATCTAAATGCCCATCACCAGATGAATGGAAAAAGAAAATGTTGTATATACATACAATAGAATAATACTATTCAGCCTTAAAAAAAGAAGAAAATTCTGCAATATGTGACAACATAGATGAACTCTGAGGACAGTGAAATAAACCAGTTACAGAAAGACAAATGTTTTATGATTCCACTTATATGAAGTATCTAAAATAGTCAAATTTATATAATCAAAGAATGGAATGGTGGTTGCCAAGCGCTAGAGGGAGGTGGCAATAGGGAGTTACTAATCTGCAGATATAAAATATTCATTAAGCAAAATAAATGAGCTCTAGAGATCTGTAGGACAACATTTTACCTGTACTCAACAGTAGCATGATAGTTTCCTTGGCAGTACAAAAGTGTTTTAATTTGATCAGATCCCATTTATTTATTTAGAGCAAATAGCCTACAGAATGGGAAAAAATATTTGCTCTCCACACATCCAATAAAGGGCTGATAATAAGAATCTATCTAGAACTCAAAAAAATCAACAAGAAAAAATCAAACAACCCCATCAATAAATGGGCAAAGGAAATGAACAGAAACTTCTCAAAAGAAAACAGAATGATGGACAGCAAGCATATAAAATAATGCTTAACATCTCTAATCATTAGAGAAATGCAAATCAAAACCACAGTGAGATATCACCTAACCCCGGTGAGAATGACCTCTATCAAAAAATCCCAAAACAACAAATGCTGGCGAGGATGTGGAGAGACAGAAACACTCTTACACTGCTGGTGGGACTGCAAATTAGTGCAACCTCTGTGGAAAAGAATTTGGAGATACTTCAGAGAGCTAAAAATAGAAATACCATTCGATCCAGCAACAGCACTATTAGGCATCTACCCAAAAGAACAAAAGACATTCTATAATAAAGACATCAGCACCCGAATGCTTTTGGCAGCACAATTCACTATTGCAAGGATGTGGAAACAACCCAAGTGCCTGTCAATTCATGAGTGGATTATTAAAATTTGGTATATGTATACAATGGAATATCACTCAATTATAAAAAACGACAGTGATTTAGCATCTCTTATATTTTCCTGGATTGAACTTGAGCCCATTATCCGAAGTGAGGTATCACAAGATCAGAAGAATGAGCTCCACTTGTACTCGCCATCAAATTGGGACTAACTGATAAACACTATGGTGCTCACATGACAGTAATATTCTCCAGGGCTTAGGGGGGTGGGGGGGTAAACTCACAACTAAAGGACATGGTGAGCATTGTAGAGGGGAAGGGCATGCCTCTAACACTCACTTGGGTGAGGCAAAGGTATAAAATGTAACCAAAATATTTGTACCCTGAAATTAAATAATACTCTGAAATTAAAAAAAATAAAAATAAAAAAAAGATAACATATTGTACACTTAAACATTTTTTGGATGGCAAATCTCATGCTAAGTGTTCTTACCACAATAATAAAAAAAGATATGTGCTGTAGTATGTTATATACTAATTCACAATTTCTTTATCTGTAAAATATGGGTGATAAAACAAAAATTAGACCTGTTTCTCAGGTTAATTTAGTTTCCAAAGGGAATTATTTACAAGTCAATCTGTTTCCCCCCATCCATTTATTCTCCTAAGTATCTATTCATCCTCCCTTGTAATCATTTATTGCCCCTGAACAGAATTACCTATATTCCTCACATCCCTCTCCCCTCTAAAATGAGGGTATATAAACTTCTGGACCCCACTGTAATATTAGATAATCACCCTGTGATTCTCCTCATGTACACAGTAAATAAATTTATAATCTCTTTCTCTTATTAAAAACATAACAAAAATTAACTCAGAGAGTTTCTATGATAATGAAATAATAAAGAGTGAAGAGCTCAGGGACAGGTAATAATCATATATCACTTTTCAATATTGTCATTAAAGATGATTTTGTTTATACATATGCATGTATACAGAAATGTGTAAATATATGGACACATGCATTCACATACATACACACACATACAAACATACCACACACATGGAGAAAGAGATAACCTACCAAATATTTATGGTCCACTTCATTATGAATATATGATCAAGGCCACTTTTTTATTACTGAATTATTTTATTACTGTATTATTTTTTAAAGAAAGGATTATATGAAACATTGAATAGAACATAGCTGCAAAAAATGTAAATATGAGGAATTTATATAACAAGATTTTATGTTAGCACCTACAAAAATACCTGATATACAATAAGTACTCAATAGAAAAGTATTGAATGAATGGATGAGAGCTTATGACTTACAGAGTCAGAACTCATTTTCCATTACTAGTTGTGTAACTATTAGTTCCGTACCATTTTAACATGATGAACCCAATTGAAAGTCTAAACAAAGAGTTTTTGTAGATTATAGTACTAGAATTTTTATTTTCTCACTCTGCACTTACTATTAATACTACTGTGAAAGTTAAATTTATGTGTCAACTTGACTGAGTCACAAGATGCCCAAATATTTGGTAAAATATTGTCCAGGGTGTG
>CAUYSK010078085.1:0-18562 GCA_963575035.1 Avahi laniger | reverse complement strand
GTACACAATGTAGAAATCAGAGATGGAGGAGAATGAAATCTTCTAAATATTTAACAAAACTAAGGTTTTTCTTCATGCTGCTTTAAACGTTTAGAAGGCATTTTGGAAAACGTGGTTGGAAACATTGTCAAGTATTCACCTCAGGTGAGCTTAACCTCCCTCAAATGCACGGAATAAACCTATTACCTTGATTTTAAATATAGAGCAGGAAAAAACATTCTGGTTACATATAACATCCCCTCCCCCACTCCCCCATTTTCAACGGAAGTCGATCTGGAGAAATGGAGACTGTTTTGTCCCAGACTTCATCTTCAGGTAATGGTTTTTGACATATGCAGGTGAGAGGAGAGGGTGGGGTGGTGAGCTCTGGGGCAGAACTCAATTCCTCTGCACTAGCAGCAGAGAGAGCTGGTACAGACAGGACAGGGAGAGTAACGGAGGAAGGGAAACAGCAGAGTCAGGTGCTGAGCGCAGGATGGGAGGGGAGCCAGTGGCCGCGCAGATGGACAGCGCCTGTCCGCTGGAGCGCAGAGCTGCGCATGTCAGCGGGTGAGCCCTTCTAGCTCCCGTGGAAACCCGACTTGCTCACGACTGCTCTCGTGTGAGCGGAGCTTTGCTTTGGGAAGCTTGTGAGATGGATCAGAGCCAAGCCAGATGGGCGTTACAAACAGAGGCAGATCATTTTTATTAATCGAAACTTAATTTTCCCTGTTCTTAAGAAATACTGAACATTTGAGTACTGGTGTGAAAGAGCAACAGTATTTACTTTGCTCATGATCTTCCCACATCTCGAAGTTGCCCTTTTGCCACCATCTTTCCCCTCCCCGGATGATGGGGAATCCACAGACAGTGACACACTTTTGTAGAAGGTGTGGACTAGTACAAAGAGCTTGGGCTTCAAAGTCATAAAGATAATGGTACCTGTAACGTGTGATTAGCTTTGTGAACTTGTCTAGGTTAACCTTTCCAAGCCTCAATTGTCTAATCGTAAAAGGAGCTTAATAATAGCAATCTTACTGAGTTGCTGTAAAGATTAAAAATGTAATTACCTAGAACGTTTTCCAAAGAATAAAACAGGCTCACAGAGATTAAGAAACATGCTCAAGGTCACATACTAATATGAGCAGTGAAGTATATAATTAAGTAGTAAAATAAATCTCAATCCTGGGTTTTGGGTAATACTGGCTTGCAAATCTGAGCTCTTACATGATGCATCACACTTATGAATAGGAATTTTAGCACTTAAAGATTACCTTTAGTTTCTATTTAAGTTTTCCTTCCATCTAATCTGAGTCTATACTTTTTTGTCCTTCCTATGCCTCTCAGAACCCTCTCAGTTGCTTTGTCTTCTTTTTCCGAACCATTCTTTTCACCTAAATCTACATTAGCCTCTTTACTAACCCACTGATTTTGAGGTTTTTAGGAGGAATGCTAATTTTAAAAGAATTGTAAAAAATTTTAAGTTTACTAGAGAGAGCTAGAGTTGCTCTATAAGAACCAAGCCAATTCCCTTTAAAATCTTTTCCTCACTAAACATACTCATTGTTAAAAAAAAGAGAGGGGAGGTGGTACAGAAGATAAATTTATTTTCTATCATCCAAAGAAAAATCGCAGCGGGGAGTTAGCTACGCTCCCAGCAAAAAATTGAGTCCCTTAGGCAGGGGTCCTTGCAAAGGATAAGGAAATAATAGAATAGAGAAATAAAAGAATACACAGAAATGAAAGTACAGTTTTATAGATCTATGAAAAAAGAGGGGGAACTCGGGGGACCCCACAGTATTCCCGTAAAATTGTGAGGCCCAGAATAAAGTTTCACATGGGTATTTATACCTACAGAGATCGGTTGCCAGGGGTAACAGGTTTACATGACAACAGGTAGTTGGTTTAGGTTAAAAGTCTTCCAAAAGGCTTCTATGGGTCCCTTAATTAACTCTATCTATGTGAACAAACGGTTACAAAATCTTTCAAAGACAAAAAGTTCAAAGATAAAGCTGTCACTTAACAGAAGGGTTAAACAGAGATATAGTGGCTCCATATTTCTTTATCTAGTTATTGTGAATGGAGACAGGTAATCAGGAGTCAAGCATGAACTGTCCCTTGGGCTAATTGCCTTTAGCGGCAAGGTGTCTGTCTGGCAGGCGGGCACTCTTTGATCAGCTCTCATCCTGTGACTCCATGCAAACCTGCTTTGTCATTCAAAGCAGGTGAAAACCACAGGTTTGAGACTGCAGCATCACCTTGGAAAGCAGCTACTACTGACCTTTGAGATGCCCTCCTGAGGCAAGGCAGCTTTTGATATGCAAACTAACACATTCACATATTCCTTCAGGGCAAAGCCCTGCAAAACTCCTGAGATCATTTCTGTCTCTAATATTACAGGGGGCACCTCAATAAAGCAATATTTCTATGGAGCTACAAATCACTTAAGTTTTTTTCTTCTGGCCTTAATTTCTTTCCTAAAATAAATCATACTGCTTTAGGTACTATTTTTCCCTCCATTATATTGCTAACCTTTTCCCCTGCTCTTAAATACTCTATAAAAACATTACTGCTTTGGTGTTTAGATTATTTCGCATTTTCCCACTACTATAAATAAAGCTTCAAATGCTCTATTCTTACCATCAAACTAAAAATGCTTCTATGAATAAGAATAAAGACTTCATATTTAGTATTAGTTTACCTTCTAATAAATGTTGGATTCATATTTGGCATTTGAAAATGTAAGCTGAAAAATTAACGTTGTTTTACAATGCTATCAATTAGTAATAAATGCCTTTAAAAACAAACATTCATACATATCCGGAAACCTGCCATGATTGTATTTCCATAAAATAATTAAACTATTTACTGATTTGCAACTAAGTCTTTATTTTAAAAGCAAGGCATTCCTGTTTATGGCGACAGGGTGAACCAGCAGTTTAAGGCTAAAAGGCATTCTCTGAGGGACCTTCTTGAATATATTATACTTTATAAGTTCTCAAGTGTATCAAACAATACAAATACACTTTTTAAAAAAAGAGTAAAGTACTATTGTTTTTCTGGATAAAATACGAATACAGTCAAATGTAGAATATTTAAATGATAGTTTTATTATTCCTGAATATTTAGAAAGGCGATCATTTCTATTTTACAAGCTGCTCTATTTCCTGATTTTCTCTTCCACTGTTTCCCTGGTATCTTTATGAGGTCTGGAGGACAAAACTGGGGCATTCACATGCCCACGTAACGGGCAGCTTTCTCGTCGTCCAGAACCACGCGCTTGGACACTGACGGCGGGCGCTGGGCTCTCCACCTCTCACCCACCACGGCCTTCCAGAGGGCACCTTCCCTTCCTGACCTGTCAGTTTGCTGAAAGTTGATGTGGCATATTGAAAAGGAAAAGGAACACGGAGAGAGGTCTTACCCTAGAAGTCTGTTATTAGGTAAAAATGGCACTTATTACACTGTTCTATGGAGCTCATAATGTTATGGAAACATTAGCAGGTTTCACACAAACAAGAAACCGCACTGTTATTTATTTAAAAGCTATTAACGGGCAGTACCGCTCTGCAGGGGACATTTTGGAAATGTGTAGGGGTGTTTTTGATTATCTTAACAATCAGAGGGCACGCCAGGTTTCTAGTGGTTGGGGACCACGATGGCAGATGCTCTGCTGTCAGGCAATTTGTAGGACCATCCTGTGTAAATAACTGTCCCCCATCTCGCATGGCAGGACTCTTGAATGTCCTGCTGGTCGTTCACGTAGGTCGAGATTCTGTTTGTAACTGAGCCTAGAATCTGTTTTATTTTTTTTATTTTTATTTATTTATTTTTTGAGACAGAGTCTCACTGTGTTGCCCAGGCTAGAGTGCCGTGGCATCATCCTAGCTCACAGCAACCTCAAACTCCTGGGCTCGAGCAATCCTACTGCCTCAGCCTCCTGAGTAGCTGGGACTACAGGCATGTGCCACCATGCCTGGCTAATTTTTTCTATATATTTTTAGTTGTCCAATTAATTTCTTTTTATTTTTAGTAGAGACGGGGTCTCGCTTTTGCTCAGGCTGGTTTCAAACTCCTGAGCTCAAACAATCCGCCCGCCTCGGCCTCCCAGAGAGCTAGGATTACAGGCGTGAGCCACTGCACCCGGCCGAATCTAACTGTTTTATATAGGTTGCACGATGCATTTTTGCCACACGATTTTAATATACACTGAATTTTCTAGGACTGCAACTGCTGTGTAAACGGTGACGGGGGAGACCGTCTGGCTTATGCTGGACTTTACACAAAGTTCTTCTCC
Source organism: Avahi laniger (assembly GCA_963575035.1). NCBI lineage: Eukaryota > Metazoa > Chordata > Mammalia > Primates > Indriidae > Avahi > Avahi laniger. The sequence continues at coordinate 14,286 of CAUYSK010078085.1, read as the reverse complement.
AATTTAGAAAATGAGGTCCCACCAGTTCTCCGACTCCCCAGTGTCAATCTCTGTAATGTTCTATGCAATTGTTTTATGAAAAGGCCCCGGCCCTGGTCACTTTATATCCTCTAATGTCCTCAAGCATATTTTCATATCTAAATATGTACTTTTATTATCAATTACTTTTAAAATTTCTTTTATATTTTCATAAAGGTCTTAGTCTTATTATGAAGGTACGCATGTGAGCAGATGTTATTATTAATATATATAAATTTCATGTCAGAATGGTGAAGAAGCTTTATGAAGTATGTTACAAAAAGGGGACATAAAATTTTACAGGTCTGAGAACCATTAACTTGCAATAAAAATGAACTTTAGATAACTTATTCTAGATTCCAAATGAGCTTAGCCGGACCAAAGTATCATAAGCATAAATAGCCACCCACCACATAATGACACTTTGGTCAAGGTTGGACCGCATATGTGACATAGGTCCTGTAAGATTATAATATTTTCACTGTACTTTTCCTATCTTCAGATACGTTCAGATGCACAAACACCATTGTGCTACAACTGCCTGCAGTGTTCAGTACAGGCACATGCTGTACAGGTCTGTAGCCCAGGAGCAATAGGCCGAATATTAATGTACGGCCTAGGTGTGTACTAGGCTATACCATCTAGGTTTGTGTAAAGTGCATTCCATGATGTTTGCACAGTGATGAAATTGCCTAACGATGCATTTCTCAGAATGTATCCCCGTTGTGAAGTGACATGTGACTATATGTATGCGTCTTCTCTCTTCTGGGAGCTGACAGTCCCACAAATCCCACTGACCTCTAGCGTGATCCTGTTCTTCACCAAGAGTCCAATCTTGATGTCCATCAGGTTCAGGTCTTTCTCTAGCTGTTGATTGGCTCTAATCTTGGTCACCACTTCTTCCCTTAATCGTGCTACCTCCAGTTCCTCCTGGAAATCCAAATCACTTTGGTCTAATAGGTGTACAAATTTGCGGATGACCGTTAATGGTGGGTTTTTGGAGCCAACTGCAGAGAGAGGAAGAAGCATACTTTAATTAGGAAACCATGGAATGATTATCAACAGGAAAGAAACCAGGTATGTATGTATTTTTTTTTTTTGAGACAGAGTCTCACTCCATTGCCCTGGCATCATTATAGCTCATTGCAACCAGAAACTCCTGGGCTCAAGTGATCCTCCTGTCTCAGCCTCCGCAGTAGCTGGAACTACAGGTGTGCACCACAGTGCCCGGCTGGGTTTTTTTTTTTTTTCTTTTTGGTAGAGATGGGGTCTCACTAGTCTCAAACTCCTGAGCTTAAGTAATCCTCCCACCTTGGCCTCCCAGGGGGCTAGGATTACAGGCGTGAGCCACCATGCTTGACCCAGGTCTTTAAATAAAGTAGCAATAGAAAAATATACCAATGAAAGCACTTAGTCTGTGGAGGGAATCTTTAAGACTCCCATGTAAAAATCTAGACAAGAAAACCAATCATATAAATAAATGCACGAAGTAGATATCCGGTCCCATTGTTTTCTAGTTATCTACTACTCATTTATCAGCTCTCTCTCACACTGTTCCAGATTCATGCACTGAGAAGATAGTCCTATCTGCACCTTATTCATGAGGAAACCTGGGAAAGAAAGTTAACCTAAGTTACCTCGGCTCTGAGACCTTGTGGCTGAGCCAGATAAGAGATTTATGTTCTTGCTGCAGGAAGCAGAAAGTGGTTTATCTCAGCCTGAAAGATCTTTGGGAAGGAGCCAGGAGTGAGTAAAAGCTGAATTAGCAAAGGTCAAGCAAGGGAGGATTGTAAAGGCCAAACAGGAACCAAAGGAATGATAAGTGGAATGAATGTACTACTCGGCAGAAATAAAAAGATCTTAGAAATCGAAACTTGGTCCTGTCCTTTTAGCACGGGTCCAGGAAGACGCTCAGAAGCTGGGTGGGGCCAGCCCCAGTCACTGGCAGAGGTATTCTCACTTAAATTCTCAAAGGGTTTTCCTTAGCACCTGGAACTTTAGGCTTTAATTCCTTGGCACTCTGACTCTTGAAAAAATATATTTTTTAATGTGCTCAGCAAGATCAAGTCTGTGTAAACCTTAAGAATAAACTGTCCAGATCTTTGGAGGATGAATGATTAGACCCAGCAATCCAAAGATGACTTGGAAGAGCCCAGTCCAGCTGTGGCAACCCCAAGAGCTGCCCTGCTTTACATCGAGGGCCCTTGCTAGTCGTCCTTTTACTTTCGGCTTGCTTCTGTGGTGTTTTGACACTCCAAAAATAAGAAAAGCTAAACCAACAACACAAATGATTAATGGCACGAACTCAGCATGAACACCCTAATATACAGTTATCTACATTACTATTTTACCACTTCTGGTGGTCTCTAATGGAGAAGTTGCCTTGCATCATGGGACTCTTAATTTCTGGATCACCGAAGCACATGACGATTTATTTTCCTTCCATTCCTAGCAAAGATGCTGCTAATGGCACGATCATCCCAGGAAAAGCCTGAGTGAGGCACCAGAGCTCATTCATGCAGCCAAGTTGTGAGAACACAAGCTGTCGCACCTGTGGCCAGAGTGTTTGCCTCTTCCTCCCCTGAGGATAGTGTATCTTTGCAGTACTAATAGGCCTCTTGAAAACAACTAATATTTTAGCTTCACTAGTTGTATTTAGTTAAGAATTTAGGGTCAAATTTAGTATTAAATTTAAATTTAGGCTCCAATTTAACAGTTCCTCTATCAACACTAGGCTCTTTGACATCTTCATCTGAGAATCAGTTTGTGGTACAGGCACTGCAATCTCAGGAAATCACACCACTTTGTAGTCCTCACCTACAATGGCTACATCATAGTTCCAGCAACTTCCAAGCTTGAATGCATTCAGTGCCATTCCAAAGGGAAAGGGTGAAAATGGATGGTGATAAACTAAGAAAAGCGATTTTGTTTTAGATTTAAAAACCCCCAAATCTCAGTTTTCTGAAGGTATTGAACTGAGAAAGAAAGTTATATCTCAGTTACCACAAAACCACTCAATCTTGCCGAAGTCCAGAGAAGCTTACATCTAACTCACTAACAGTTTCTACCTACCTTTTAAGCCATAAAATTGCCTAAATTTTGAAATTGGAATTTGTCTTTATAATTAAAAAAATGTAAATAAAGGAGAAATATCACGACTACTCACAAAACCATGTTACATGAATGCAATGAAAATTAGCCTGTGTTCATCTGGAAAATTTATTCTTACATCGTCTTTCATGTACATAGGCAATAGCAAAACTGTGCTAATGTCAGGGCTCAGAAAACAAACCCTCTATATTTCACCTTCTTGTTAAAAATTTAAACATATCTACCAACTGAGAGACCTCATGAATTCAAAAGTGGAGAAGTTGTGGCATTGAAAAGATTGACTTTTCCTTCCTCAGTTTGCATACAAATTGTGGAATCTAGTGGGATAAGGTATGATCCACTAGATGCTACAGGCCAGAGGCAGTGTGGACTCCAAAGCTTCCCTAGCCTCTTCCTTCACAAGTACCAGGGAGTATCTTTCTTGAGCCATATGCTTCATCCCTTAATTCAGATAAACTTAAGACAATAAAGGGTGCCAGTTAAACTAGTTACTTAGCACTGTAAGTAATAAATTTATCAGCAGGCTCTTCTTGATTTAATATGAAATATATGCATGCTGAGATAATTAGAACATAAAAATGTAATATATAAGGAATCATTTTACGGAAAAAGCCAAAGAAAGAGGTCAGGCGCAGTGGCTTATGCCTATAATCCCAGCACTGTGGGAGGCTGAGATGGGAGGATCATTTGAGGCCAGGAGATTGAGACCAGCCTGGTCAACCCGGTGAGACCCCGTCTCTACAAAAAATTAAAAAAAAAAAAAAATAGCTAGGCATATTGATGTATGCCTGTAGTCCTAGCTACTTGAGAGGTCAAGACGGGAGGATTGCTTGAGGCCAGGAGTTCAAGACTAGCCTGGTCAACATAGTGAGACCCTGTCTCTAAAAAAATTAGAAAAAAAAATTAGCTGGGTGTGGTGGCTCATGCCGGTAGTCCTAAACTACTTAGGAGGTTGAGGTGGGAAGATCACTTGAGCCAAGGAGTGGAAGGTTACATACAGTGAGCTATGGTCATGCCACTGCAGTTCAGCCTGGGTGACAGAGTGACATTCTGTCTCTTAAAAAAAAAACAAAAACAAGCTGTACACACAAACAAAGATAGGCAGAGTTCGGACTGTAAGAAGATGGCACAAAATAGAATTGCTATCTAGGTGATTTTTATTTTGCTATTTTCAAACTTTCTACAAATGCAATATGCTAGTATTATTAAAAAAATATATTTTAACACATTCACTGCCACACTAGAAAAAACCTTCTTTTCCTTGGGGCCATGAGGTTTGTTACAAAAATAGAATAAAAACTTCTAAAACAAAAGGATCCTTCTAATTTAATGAAAAATTTGTTATTTTTTATTGTTTTCTGTGTGAGAGTTATGTGCAACTTGAAAAATAGTTCTCAAAGCTCCCAAGGTGAAGAGACATGTGAGTTACATACAATTCACGAGGCCCCGGGCTCAAAACTAGCGTGAGTTAAATATAACTCACATGGCAGTTAATGTGTTAAAAACCATAGCTGCTATGGAAAGTCCAGAATGAACTCAGAGGAAGATGTTTGTAGTTATCATCATGGGCAGATGTGGCTCCGGTTTCTTCCTTTTTATCTGTATTTCCAAAAATTCTTATGTGAACATGTTTTATCTTTAAAATGAGGCAGAAAAGAATCACAGCCCAGCTAACAAATTAAACAATTTAAATGTAAGCTTATCTTCTGATTAATTTTTTTTGTATTAGATTCTTGACTCTAGCTCAAATTAAAAAAAAAAAAATCAGCATTTATGCCAACCCCATTCTTTTTGAAGCAGAATTAAACCCACTTGGCTGTTCCCTTCCACTTACATACAGGAAGGCCCAGTTCCTATTACCACGTATTCTCTGTGTACTTGCTCAGTGCTGGGCTAGTGTAGAGGCCTGAGGTGATCAACCTCTACTGGAAGTAACGTGCATCTTCTGTTCTTAGAACAAGATGGAAAAAAACTTGTCCTTGCCTGGAGGATGAGTTCATGCTTTATTTCAGAATGCGTCCACTTACCCAATGTTTTGTAGACATCTCTTGCTTTGTTTGCTCGCAATAAGGACTGTATTTTCACAATTTCATTATTCTGCAAAAGATTGCGACAAATCATGACTTCCCAGAGTCCCAGCTACTCTACTATTTTAGAATTTAGAACATTTAAGAACTGACACTGCTTAGAACTGACAATACTTAGATGTGGTATATCCGATATTTACTTTTCCATTTTCTTTGAAGAATGGGTATGATAAGTTAGCAAAAAGTATAAACAAGGCTGTAGGGGACTGTTTACATAAAGGGATATAAAAAGGGAAAAGAACTTTAACACAGAATTCAAATAATCCAGTCTATGTTCCCATGACTACTTTTAAAAGATTCTAAAAAAAATATCCCTCCTGTTTGGCTCCTAAGTAAATAAATCAGTTAGCTGTTAGAAAAACTATATATACAATGTTGGAAAATATTTCTCTGGAGTCTTCTCTTTGGTGTTACTAGACCACATTGTTCCTCTCTCTTGTTTTCTACCCAGTCCTGACTGGTAAAGTCTTATTTTCACCATCAGTTCTGATTTAAAAAAGTAAGCCTTCAAATATTGTCACATGAAGTTCTCAGATCTATTCTTTCCTAAGTGTTCATTTCTACCACTTAATAAAAATCATTTTATTTTTATTTAACAATGCTAACGTTAAACAAAGTACTCATTTAGTTCATTCTCAACTTAGATAAAAAAACCACAAGCATTTCTCTTACATGGTCTCTGAAATACTGTAGTCGTGAAAGGTAGCTCTTTCTTGCTGTCACCATTCGGAACCAGGACTGAATCTAAAAATAAGTAGAGAAGTCAAGGCAATTACCAAACAATTCAATGTAGTTTCATGTAGTTTTCCCAGAAATCATATTTTATTTGATAAAAAATAAAAATTAGCAGTCCACTAAATAATAAACATCTAAAGCCTACTCTTCATCTCCCAGTTCTTTCATTGCTTTCTCGTAAGGCATTCAAAACATTTTACATGTTACCCTTAATCTCACTGCCTTAACAGGAGAGAGGCAGGGAAGGTAATGTAGCATTGTAATATTTTGCTTTAACCTCAGTAAATAAAAGCCAAGAGGGCAAGGCATTTTGCTGAGAGTTGCAATGAGTCAGGGAATCAAACTAAGACTAGGGTTTTCTCTGTTATCCTTTCAATACACCCAATCCTTTAGGTATTTTACAGGAAAACATCTTAAGAGGTCTCATGAGGAACCAACTGCTACCAATAGTTTTCGGGGAGAACTGGCACATGATCCATGAAGGGCACAGGCCATTATCTCGTTGAGCTAAGGCACAATGGGTCTAGATTATGTCATTCTCTGTCTTCAGTGTAAAAGGTCTTTTAAACCAATCCTATCCATTTCACTTTCTCTCCAGCTCCACCATTTCAACTCTCATCTGGATTCCAAGTCGTCTACAGGTCACACATACTGTTTTTCCACAGCTGCCTTCCAGAATCAAAATGAGAAGAAAACTTTAAGCCAAGCACTTGATGTGGCAAAAAAGGATATTTACCTTCACAATAGAATAAATATTATCAATGAACATTTGCCGTCTGCGCGTATACACCTTCCGTTGTTTACATCCTTTCCAAAAAGCCTAAGGGAAAGAGTGGGTTGCAGAATTATTTATGAGCAACAGTCTCCCAGTTTATTTAGAAAGCACAAGAGCACAGCACTTCTCAGGAGGCACTGACCTGGGACACTGTCAGGGACCCTTCCCATCCAATCTCATCTGGACACCCAACCTGGGGGTGGCCATGTAACCAAGGCAGAGGTCCCGAGCTTGGGAAAGTAGAGTCAGGGTAGTAAATTACCAGGCAGGAGCCCAGTTTCCTGCTTAAACGCCTGACTTTACCAAGGCCCTGGGTGACAAGAAGGTAAAATGGAATTTCCCCCAAACACGCAAACAGTATTAACTGGGTTTAATTTGGGAACAACATAAAACGCTTGAAAATAATGACTAATAAGTATCTTTACTCCAACAAATGGCCCACTGTAGCTCAGACTAGAAAGGAAGACGCTCCACTAACTTGTGACCTTGAACCATTTGGATCCCTGAAAATAGGAGTGCTGTAATTATTATTTCACATATGCCCACATAAAGTTTAATGACACTTCATCAAAAATTTAATGATGCTTTACATGGTTATCACAATTAGAATTCTTACAGGAAACATTTATAACAACTAGATGCAAACCAGTATATACACAAGGATTAAATTCATAACATCAGTTTATTCTAATTCACTTATGAGCATCTTTTTATTGAAACATATCTTTGTAACTCACCCCAATTCCCTGATCTTGTTTTTCAAATGAGAAATGAGATAAAAGCTCCTTGTTAAAAAGGGCAAATACAAAAATCAAATTATTTTTGTAAATTTCTTTTCGTGTGTGTGTGTGTGTGTGTATATATATATTTACCTCTTTTTTAAAAAGGTATATGGAATTTTATTATTTCAAAAATAATATACTTGTTTGTAATGATTCAAACAAAATAGGATGAAATCAAAGTGATTAACTGAATACTTGCTCCAGACTTCCCCTCTTAATCCAAAACCCTAAAAATGACAAATATGTTTTAAACACTAAATTTTGAAAGAACTAACTCACAGGAAACAGCAAAAATTATATTCCATATACCCTTCATCCAGCTTCCTCCAATGGTATCATACAAATATACTTTTAAAGCAATCCACAACAGTACTAGAAAACAAGAAGGCATGTAGATAAAAATTATGAGGGTTCCTGGAAGACAGAAGACAAGTGGAACTCAATGGAAAGAGGAAAGTACAGAATAAATTTCTGCAAAAACGGGAGAACATCTTTGGGATGGCTCTAAGCTGAGGGAACCTTGGGCAGCAGTCAGAGTAATCTGGGGAAATTTATTGCCTCATCCATTTGTCAATCAATGGACACAAAAACATCTATGCAGTGGGGGCTTGAGAAAACTGCAAAAGGGTATAGCTTTTCAGGAGGGAATTTAGCTTTTCACTTAGTATTTCTACTTTCCAATATATCTAGCCCAGGGAAATACAAGCACCAGTGTAGAAAAACCATCTATAAGGATTTTTGTTGCAGCAATGCTCGTAATACCAAAAATGTACCTCCAGCAGAATGTTCACAAATAGGGGGAACAGCAAGACATACTGTGGTCACACTCACATGGAGGTCACATAACTCACAGTAGTTATGAAGAATGAGGTAGGGTCACATGTACTGACTATAGAAACATTGTGTATCTTGGGGAATAGGAAAATCTCCAAAATATATTGCTAAGATAAAAAGGAAATTGTAGCTTACCACACATATTATGATAACCACATGTTAACAACAACACAAAAGAAAACCACAAAATACGTATTTCTATGCAAACATCAGTACCTCAATGCCTAGAAGATCTATTAGAACACATAATGGGCTGGGCGAGATGGGTCACACCTGTAATCCTAGCACTTTGAGAGGCTGTGGGAGGAGGATTGCTTGAGGCCAGGAGTTCCAGACCAGCCTGGGCAACATAGTGAGATACCCATTTCTATAAAAAATAAGTTAGCCAGACATGGTGGTGTATGCCTGTACTCCTAGCTATCTGGGAGGCTGAGGTGGGATGATTGTTTGAGCCCAAAATTTCGAGGCTGCAGTGAGCTATGACCATGCCACAGTCTGGGTGACAGAGGAAGACCACCTCAAAAAAAAAACAAAAACAAAAAACTGAACACCCCAAGAACAAAAGAGCACAGAGAAAGGGAGTATACATACCTGTGTACCTATCCCTACTTCCACTTAGCTCCTTTATTATGTACCCTTTGAAATAATGCACAACACGTGTAAACATACACACTCCATCACTGTGCACAAAAATACAAACTTACATAAACTTCTGTATGTATGGGTTCATCCTTTATTTTTAACAAAATGGGATCCATTATTTTGCCAAGGTTTGTGTTCTTCTCTAAATCATATATGGCACCGATATTATTTCATATATTAAAAAAAGCATTTTTTAATGACCACACAGTATTCTATAGCATAGATTTACCATGATGTAGAAATCTTACCTCCCCCTTCACATACCTTTACCCTCCCCCATTTATAATACACTGTATGAACTATTTCCTCTACATACATTCAGAACCACATCTGTGTTATAATTTTTGCTTCAACTGTCAAACAAATTTAAAAACTCAAAAGAAGGAAAATGTATTGTTTTTACTCATATTTTTACCCTTCCAGTTGTTCTTTCTTCCTTTCTGATGTTCCAAAATTCCTTATCATTTCCTTTTTCTTTAGAGAACTTTCCCCAGCCATTCTTTGAGGGCAGGTTTGCTGGCGACAAGTACTTAGTTTCCCCGTCACTCGTAAAGTGTATTTTTGCTGGATATAGAATTATGTGCTGAGCGTTCTTTTCTTTTCAGCCATGAAAAATGTTGTGCCACATCCTTTTGGCCTTAGAGGTTTTTATGAAAATTCCTCTCTCACTGGAAATGTCTTCCTCCCACCGGTAAGTTGTTTCTATCTTAAAGCTTTCAAGATTCCTTATTTGTCTTTTGTTTTCAGAAGTTTGACTATGATGTGTCTTTTTTGTGAATTTCTTTCAGTTTATCCCGTTTGGGGTTTGCTCAACTCCTGGAGTCTGTGCTTTTGTGTCTGTGGCCACATTTTGGAACTTTTCAGATTTTATTTCTTCAAGTACTTTGTGAGTGTTGCCCCTTTTTCCTATGCTCTGGGATTCTGATGACACAAATGTCAAACCTTTTGTTATAGTCCCACAGGTGGCCAAGGCTCTGCTTATTATTTTTTCGGTCTGTTCTCTGTTGTTCAGATCTGCAAATTTCTACTGTTCTAGTTCACTGATTCGTTCCTCTGTTCCTTCCATCCTGCTGTGGAGACTATCCATTGGGTTTTTCATATCTGTTACTGTACTTTTCAGTTCTAAAATTAGCTTGATTTTTTATTTTTACATTTTCTATTTCTTTTCTGAGACTTTCTATTTTTTCCCTTTGTTTCACATGTGTTAGTAATTGCTTACTGTAACATCTTTATACCGGCTGCTTTAAAAATCCTTCATGGATAATTCTAACATCTTTGTCATCTCTGTGTTGGAATCTAGTGATTGTTTTTTTAAATTGAAGTTGTGATTTTTCTGGTTCTTCACATAAGTGATTGCTGTGATTGCAATATCCAAATAATCCATGTGATTGAAACTTGGACAATCTGGATATTGTGGGATGCCGGATGTTATTTGATCCTACTGTTTTAGGTGACTTTCCTTGACACCGTTTTTGCCAGGGAAGCGGGGGTGCTGTCTCATTACTGGCACGGGAGAGTAGGAGTCTAGGTTCTCCCCTCGGCCTCTATTGACGCTACAGTGAGGAGGGCCTCCTCATTACTGCTGGGTGGGGGTGAGAACTCCAGCTACCCTCTTTTGATACCACCCTGACACCTCTCCATTGACCAAGTGAGGGGAGACACCTCATTAGCACTGGGTGGTGTAAAAGTCCTGCCTCTCCACCGTGGCTCCTTTAACACCGCCCCAGGAGGGACAGGAAGGGTTGCCACACTATTGCTCATTGGATACAAGGGTCCATATTCTACAGGTATCTGGGTGCCTTGTGACAGTCCAAAAGAGTGGATGTCCAGGCTCCCCACTCAGCCTTTGCTGCCATGGGAGGTCATAGTTTTTCTGTGGTGTTTGACTAGAGTAGAGCAGTTACTGTCTCAATGTTACTCTGTCTTGCTAGACTGTTCCCTTTGGCTACAGAGAGCAGGCTTTTGTTGGAGATTTCTTGGCCTGCATGCATTGGCATTTCTGGGTTGCCAATGTCTTCAGCTTCAAGTCTGTAATATATGAGACAAAATGAAAACCCAAGAACTCACTATCATGTCATTCCTTGGGTTCCAAGATTACCTAGTCAGTGTGCCTTTCCTCTCTCTTCCTTTCAGAGTGCTGTGTTTGTTTACATGTAATATTAGGCAGTTTTAGTTGTATTTAGATGGAAAAATAGAGAAAAGTACAAATACTCCGTTTCCCCAGAAGTAGAAGCCAGACTCAAGTTAATTTTTAAGTCCCCAGAGTTTTATAGTTTCCTATATTAAGGCCCTATGAATTTGTTCTTTGACAAAATCTAAGATTTTTTTTTTTAAATCAGAACTGTAAAAAGCAGTTAAACTCAAGAGGATTAACTGGAAAAGTATTAGAACTGAGAGTTCACCCAATTATATAAAATTAATATAAAATTGATAAATGTTCTACATGCAAAAAATAACAAAGATGTTACTCACAATAGCAAAAAAAATTTAAATACATAGGAATAAATAAGATTTCTTTATATTTATAAAAGTTTCTTCATAGAGATCTTCCACCTTCTTGGTTAAGTATATGATCAGATATTTTATACGTTTTCATAGCTATTACAAATGGAATTGCCTTCTTGATTTGGTTCTCAGCTAGAACAATATTGGTGTATAGAAACACTATTCATTTCTGTATATTAATTTTGTATTCTGAAACTTTACTGAATTCATTTATCAAATGTAAGAGTTTTTTGGAGGCGTCTTCAGGATTCTCTAGGTATAAGATCATATCATCAGCACACAGGGATAATTTGACCTGTTCCTTTCCAATTTGGATGCCTTTTATTTTTTTCTCTTGCCTGACTGCTCCGGCAAGGACTTCCAGTACTATGTTGAATAAGAGGGGGGAAAGTGGGTACCCTTGTCTTACTTCAGTTCTTAGAAGGAATGCTTTTTAAAGCATTTAAAGATTTAAATGCTTTAAAATGACCATACCACCCAAAGCAATCTACAGGTTCAATGCAATCCCTATCAAAATACCAATGTCATTTTTCACAGAATTACAAAAAAACAATTCTGAAGTTCATATGGAACCAAAAAAAGAGCCTGAAAAGCCAAAGCAATCCTAGGCAAAAATAACAAAGCTGGAGGCATCACATTATCTGACTTCAAATTATACTATTAATACAAGGCTATATTAACCAAAATAGCATGATACTGGCATAAAAGTAGACAGGTAGATCATTGGAACAGAATAGAGAACCCAGAAATAAAGCACATATTTACAACCAAGTGATCTTTGACATAGTGGACAAGACCATACACTGGGGAAAGGATACCCTTTTCAATAAATGGTGCCAGGAAAATTCGATTGCCGTATACAAGAATGAAACTGGATCCCTATCTCTTCCTATACATAAAAATCAACACAAGATGGATCAAAGATTTGAGTTTAAGACCTGAAACTATAAAAGTACTAGAAGAAAACCTAGGGAAAACTCTTCTGGACATTGGTCTAGGTAAAGAATTCATGACTAAGATCTCGAAAGCATAGAAAAACAAAAATAGACAAATGGAACTTTTAAACTAAAAGACTTCTGCACAAAAAAAGAAATAATCAACAGAGTGAAAAATCTGTGGAATGGGAGAAAATATTTATAAACTACTCATCTGATAGTGGACTAATATCCAGAATTTATAAGAAACTCAAACAACACAACAGCAAAAACCCCAAATAATCCTATTAAAAAGTGGGCTAAGAACATGAATAGACATTTTTCAAAAGACAAATGGCCAAAAAGCATATGAAAAAATGTTCAACATCATTAATCAGAGAAATGCAAATTAAAACCACAATGAAATATCATCTTACACCAATCAGGATGGCTTTTATTAAAAAGACAAAAAATAACAGATATTGATGGGGATGCAGAGAAAAGGGAATGCTTATACGCTGTTGGTGGGAATGTAAATTAGTACAACCTCTATGTAAAACAGGATGGAGATTTCTCAAAGAACTAACAAAACTACCGTACAATCCAGCAATCTCACTACAGGGTTATCTACCCAAAAGAAATCATTACATCAAAAAAATACCTACACTGCTTTTTTTTCACAGCTCTATTCACAATAGCAAAGATATAGAATTAACCTCAGTGTCCATCAATGGAGGACTGAATAAAGAATATGTGGTATATATTCACAATGAAATGCTACTCAGCCATAAAAAAGAATTAAATCATGTCTTTTGCAGCAACATGTGTGGACCCATTATCTTAAGTGAAACAACTCAGACACAGAAAGATAAATACTACATGTTCTCACTTATAGGTGGAAACTAAATAATGTGTACACGTGGAAGCAGAGCATGGAATGGTGAACAATGCGGACTCAGAGGAGTAGGGGGAATGGATGAGGGGAGGTTGCTTGGTGGGTACAATGTTCATGGCTCCAGTGATGGCTGCACTGAAGGTCCTGACAGCACCTTCATGCAACATATTAACATAGCAAAATTGCACTTGTACCCCATAAATATATACAAATAAATTAATAACGCTAATCATAAACAAAAGAGGAAGACATATCAGGGTACATGTGCACGGAGAAAAGGCCATGTGAAGACACAGCGAGAAAGTGGCTATCTACAAGCCAAGGAGAACCATACCTACGGAAACCTTGATCTTGGACTTCTTGAGTCTCCAGAATGGTGAGAAGTAAATTTTTGTTGTTTCCGCCTGCAGCATTTTGTTATGATAGCCCTAGTAGACTAATATAAGCTGTGATAGAGAGACTTTCTAGAAGTAAAATTTCTAGAAGAGCCAGAAGGCACAGGCTGTCTGCAATTGAGAGAGTACTTCTAATTTAATAAGCAAACAAACATTGTTATAAGTCAAGAGCGTGTGTGATGTGGGCTTCTTACCTGTTTAGTACCTAGAACAGAGTAAACACTATTTCCTCATTTTTAAGTTAAGCATTTTTTCATTTCTGAAACAAGATATATATATACACAACCAATAAAAATAATTTCCCTTAAAAATATCAATATGCGGGGAACGTGGCCAGTGCTCCCTGCAAAAAACCGGGTCCCTTTGGTAGAGTTGCAAGGGATAAGAAAATAATAGAGAAAAATGGAAAATGGAAAAAATAAAAGAATACACTGAGACAAAGATACAGTTTTATAAGTTTATAAAGATTATAGGCAAAGTGGGAGCTCAGGGGGGGCTTTGAGTCTCTGTGGGTCTCAAAAAGCCCCAATGAGGTCTTACATGGTAACTTATAGAAAATAGTGAATAATTGTCAGGGGTAAAGATTTACATAA
>CAUYSK010078080.1:0-40394 GCA_963575035.1 Avahi laniger | reverse complement strand
CTATAATTTTTAATTATTAAAAATATAAAGTAAAAATGACCTTGTCAGGTTTCTTCTTCCCATTCATTCAATAAATATTGTTTTAATTAACAAAGTTTAATTAACAAAGTTATACTTCATATAAGTGGTGGTCATTTGCTTAGAGATACACAGGGGCCAGCTGTGGTGATTGAAGGAAGACAGGGGCATTGACCTGATCCAGGAAGCGCGGGCTGATGGCAATGCTAGGGCCAGGGAGCCTACATTTGTTCAGAGGCCCAGTGCTATATTCTTCTTTCATATAAGTATATGACATGGCTATATCTGTCCGAGTACAGCACACATCTTTTGCGAATGCCAGCAAAATGAAGTAGATAACGTTAGTAGAAAAATCCCACATTGCATAAGTTACAAAAATATTATAGCAAGAGTCTAAAAAAATTTAGCTATTACAGTTGTCCCTCATTATACATAGGGGCGATTTTATAAGATATTGGTTACAGGAGCCCCTGCATATACCAAAATCTGTGCATACGAAAGTCCTTGTGCCACTACATATGGAAAAACTCGGCCCTCTGTGTATACAAGTTTTGCATCCTGTGAGTGAATAATTATTAATTCCTTCTTCAGCTATGTTGAATCCACTTATGAGTCTGTTGAAGATATGTACCGTTTCTGCTACTACAATTTTAGTATCTAGTACTGGTATACCTTGTTTTATTGTCCTTTGATTTATTTTTTTATTACACTTCACAGGTATTGTGCTTTTTTACAGATTGAAGGTGTGTGGCAACTCTGTGCCAAGGAAGTCTATTGGTGTCATTGTTCCAGCACCATGTGCTTACTTCATGTATCCATGTCATATTTTGGTAACGCTCACAATATTTCAAACATTTTTATCATTATTATATCTGTCACAGTGATCTGTGATCAGAGATCTTTGATGGTAGCATTGTAATTGTGCTGGGCACCATGAAGTGTGCTGGGCACACTCATGTAAGATAGTGAACTTAATCAATAATGTTGTGTGTGTTCACTGTTCCACTGACTGGAAATTCCTCATCTCTCCCCCTCTTCTCAGGCCTTACTAATTCCTTGAAACACAACATTATCGAAACTAGGCCAATTAATAACCCTATAATGGTGAGTGTTCAAGTGAAAGGCGGCATCACATGTCTCACTTGCAATCAAAATCTAGAAATGATTAAGCTTAGTGAGGAAAGCATGTCAAAAGCCAAGATAGGGTGGAAGCTAGGCCTCTTACACCAAGCAGTAAGCCAGGTGGTGAATGCAAAGGAAAAGTTCTTAAAGAAAATTGAATGTGCTACTCCAGTGAACACAATTGAATGTGCTACTCCAGTGAACACATGAATGATAAGAGGTGAAACAGCCTTATTGATAATATGGAGAAAGTTTTACTGGTCTGGATAGAAGATCAAACCAGCCACAACACTTCCTTAAACTAAAGCCTAATCTAGAGCAAGGCCCTCTCTTCAATTCTGTGAAGGTTGAGGGAGGTAAGGAAGATGCAGAGAAAAAGTTCGAAGCTAGCAGTGATTGGCTCCTGAGGTTTAAGGAAAGAAGTTATCTCTGTAAAATGAAAGTGCAAAGTGAAGCAGAAAGTGTTGATGGAGAAGCTGCAGCAAGCCATCCAGAATATCTGGCTAAAATCATTGAATGTGGCTACACTAAACAAGAGATTTTCAATATAGACAAAACAGTCTTCTGTTGGAAGAAGATGCCATATTGGGCTTTCATAAATAGAGAGAAGTCAGTGTCTGGCTTTAAAAGCTTCAAAGGACAGACTGGACTCTCTTGTTAGGGGCTAATACAGCTGCTGACTTTCAGTTGAAGCCAGTGCTCATTCACCAGTCCCAAAATCCTAGGGCCCTTAAGAATTATGCTAAATCTATTTTGCTTGTTCTCTATAAATGGAACAAAGCTTGAATGATAGCACATCTGTTTACAGCATGACATACTGTTGAGAATTACTGGTTATAAAAAAAAAAAGATTCCTTTCAAAATATTGCTGCTTATTGACAGTACACCTGGTCACCCAAGAGCTCTGATGAAGATGTATAGGGAGATTAATGTTCTCATGCTTGCTAACACAATATCCATTCTATACCCCATGGATCAGGGAATAATTTTGACTTTTAGGTCTTACTATTTAATAAATATTATTTCGTAAGACTACAACTACCGTAGACAGTGATTCCTCTGATGGGTCTGGGAAATGTAAATTTCAAACCTTTTGGAAAACATTCACCATTCTAGATGCCACTAAGAATATTCATGATTCATGCGAGGAGGTCAAAATATCAATATAAACAGGAGTTTGGTAGAAGTTGATTCCAATCCTCATGGATAACTTTGGGAGGTTCAAGACTTCAGTGAAAGAAGTCACTGCAGTTGTGGTAGAAATAACAAAAGAACTAGAATTAGAAGTGGAGCCTTAAGATGTGACTAAATTGCTACAATACTGTGATACTACTTGAACGGATGAGGAATTGCTTCTTATGGATTATCAAAGAAAGTGGATTTTTAAGATTGAATCTACTTCTGGTGAAGATGCTGTGAACATTTTTGAAACGACAACAAAAGAGTCAGAATATTACATAAACTTAGTTGGCAAAGCAGCTGTAGGGTTTGAAAGAACTGAGTCCAATTTTGAAAGACGTTCTACTAAAGATAAATGCTAGCAAATAACATTGCATGCTACAGAGAAATCTTTCATGAAAGGAAGAGTTAATTGATGTCTTATTATAAGAAATGGACACAACCACCCTAACCTTCAGCAACCACCACCATGATTAGTCAGCGGCCATCAACACTGATCAAGACACCACATCAGCAAAGCCATGATGACTCACTGAAGGTTCAGATGATCATTAACATTTTTTTAGCAATGAAGTAAGTATCTTTTAATTAAGATATGTACTTTTTTTAGACATAGTGTTAATTCCCACTTAATAGACTATTGTATAGTGTAAACACAACTTACATATGCACTGGGAAACAAAAAAATTCATGCGACTTGCTTTACTGCTATATTTGTTTTATTGTGTTGTTCTAAAACCAAATCTGCAATACTTCTAATGTATTCCTGTATTTCTTTTTGGTTATTTCTTGGCATTTCCATCTCTCTACATTACCCATCTATTCCTGAAACTTGACTACTTTATCCATTAGAACCCTTAATATATTACTCATAGCTATTCTATTAATACATTCCTTCTCTGATAATTCCAATAGTTATATTATATTTGAAACTGGTTCTATTGCTTGCTTTGTCGCTTGAGACTGTGTTTTTTTTCTTGCCTTTTGACATAACTTGTGATTTTTTGTGAATCTGGATATGCTGTATTGAGTAATAGAAAGTAAGGTAAATAGGTATTTAGTGTGAGAGTTTATGTTTATCTCGTTAGCATTTGAGCTGTGTTTAATGTTTATTATAGCTGTAGACATCAGAGGCTTGAGATTCTTCTCGTGTGCTTGCTTTTGTCTTCTCTTTTGGCTTTGGGGTTTTCTTGCATGCTGTTCTAGAATGGAGTCTGTGGCTTGCAGTTCTTTCAGCTGTAGTCCACTGTCATTAAACTGGAGCATGGGTGGTGAGGCCATGGGGTGGGAGGACGAGCATTCTATTTTCTGATTAAACTTAGTCTTTTAGTGTTTCAGAGCTGTGGCCTACAACTGCTTTCTGTGTCTCTTCCAGTGGCATGGTGTTTTCCCTCTCTCTCCCTACTCCTTTCCGTGACTGCAGCGTTCCCAACCAATGTCCTTGAAGCTGTTTCTCCTGTTTCCTATATATTTTTTTGTTTCCCCTTAAATGAGCCAGAAAGATTTGGAGTGGGGTGGAGCAGACAGCTATTTTCTTCCCCCAGCAAGGACGTGTGCTATGGCCATGTCCTTTCCCCTGGAGCGTGGGCCTTCATTATGGAGAAAGCTCTGGGTGGAGTTCACAATCTTTCTCAGATCCCCCTGTAAGAAGATGGAGAGCTACTTGTGGGAAAACTTAGGAAAATGTGGGGCCCCCTTAACACTGGGTCCCCAGGAATGTCTCACTTTCACTCTTCTCTCCACTCAGCAATTGTCAAAATTTCCATTTTAATATTCTCACGAGTTTATGGCTTCGGCAGCTCCTTTCCAGAGAAAATCTCAGTTTTGTAGCTCTCTTGGATGCATCTGCCTCTCTAGATTTTCAGGTGGCAGTTTGCCCTGGGACCTTAGCTCCCTGAGGAATTCCATATACGTTATTAAGTGATCGATTTGCAGATTGTCCAGTTTTTTTGTTGTGGTGGTTTTTGTAAGAATCAGAGTGAAAACTTTCAATCTCTTTACACATTGGAGCTGAAATTGGAAGTATGTCTCAGCTCTATGTCTAATTATAAAAGGATAGTTGGCTTAAGAAAGGAAATATCCAGACAAGAAAAAAAATTATTCAGAATTTACTGAAAAGTTATATAGGTGGACAATTGTTTACCACCTCACCCAAGCATTTTGGGAATTGTATCTGTCTACCCAGTGCTCCCAGGTTATGCAGAGCGAACAATTTCCTGTTAGATCATGGCTCACTGAGTAATTATGGTTATATGTATGGCTATGTTTATGGTTATGGTTATGGTTAGAAGTCCAGCCTCTAAGCATGTGAGTCTCTTTAATTGGTAGACATAATGTCAAATACACAAATATTTGGTAAGAATCTAAATATTGGTTTTTATGTTTCTCCAGTTTTCATCTAGATATTTGACCTTAGCTTTTTTCTTAGGCCTTTTCATAGTTTTATTTTATATAATGTTAAATATAGGCCCTAATATATTTTTCTACAAGGAGCAAATAAACATTCATGTATGAATGAATAAATATGTTATAGCTACTATTATACCAGTAGCTTCACTTTGCTATTTTTACATAAAAACTTGAATGCTGATACTGCTATAAATAGAAGCTACAAATGAATTTTGGGTGCATTGCTGGCAGGTTTCCGGTATACAAATGAACATGACTTGCAAATAGCAATTTTACAGTTTCCACATATGGAAATTCAGTTCTGTGTATAATATTCTGCTTCAAGGTTTAGAACAAGTATGCACAGCAATGTTCATTCACACAACTTTGAAAAATGTGTTTGCTTAGCTATTTTGGTTTCTTCTGTGAAAGAGTTCCAACTGCATCAAGCATTACTGTGTTCTGAGTTCAAGATTGCTGTGCTCAAAGAGATAAGGGCAAATTTGGCATTAGTGCCATAATGTGGACTTTTCTGGTGGTCACTCATCATAGAGTTCAAAGTAGAAGTATATCTTACATATGATTTCAAAGCTTGGAGTCGCATATGTCTGAGTCATTGCTGGAAAGCAACTGCTCAATCTCAGACATACATCTCTTAGACTCTATTATTTCTAAGTGGTGCCATGTAACTGCTGCTTGGCAATGAAATGTGAACAAAAATGATGTGGGTCCTTTCTGAACTGAGTGAATGTCCTCAATCCATACTTTTTTTTTCCCTTTTCTGCTGCTTGAGTGCAGAGGACACAACACATTATGAGATAGTTGTGCCAAAAGATGGCAAAGGCATCATTCTCTGAAACCAAATGGAGGAAAACTACTCACCAACTAGATGCTCTAGATGGCTTTTTTATATAATAAGTATGAATAAATCTCATTATGTTGAGCAACTGACATTTTGGAGTTTATATACTATCAGTTAGCATCATCCTACTGAAATTATTACTGGAAGTGACGAGCTGCTATAGCAGATACTGGCAATGCCCCACTTGTATTCCATCAAAACAAATCATTTTAAAGCATGTGGCCTTGATTTCCAGCTGCCAGCATCTGCATCTCTTTGCATGAAGATAAAGCCCTTTATGCTCATACATACAGCAGGCCAAATCCAGAGAGAATTAATGCCCCAGGAAACCTCAACAGATGGATGGTTAGAATTGGTCTACAAATACTTACATATTTTCTGGCGGAATTTGGCTGTGTTAAAGCCATTTGACTGTGTACCAAATTTCATGTTCCTCCTTCCATAGTATAGACTTATCGCTCCTTTTCCCGTCTTGGTAGTGAGTTAGTTGCAGAGAACTCTGAGTCCCTAGGAGATGACAGATCAACAGAGTGGATAGAGTCCAAGTCTGTGGTGACCATGTTGAGATAAGCCACTTGACAACCAGAAACACCTGCATGTGATTATTAAGTGAGCAAGTGATAAACTTATTTTGGGTTAAGTTTCTGAAATTTGGAAAGTTTACTTCTTATAGCAGTTAGCATTACATTAACTAATAAAAGCTAAAGAAACTATGTTCAAGAAAGAGTACAGGAAAGATGAGCCAGGAAAGCATGTCCAATATCATCAAGCAATGGAAGCTGATATTAGGATCCAAATTGCTGAAGCTAAGAGAGACTCAGAGCATTATGGAAGGTGAATGTAATGTACAGTGGGTTAGAGCAAGCAAATGTAAACAGATTGGACTAATGCCAGAGAAGGGAATGATATCTGTGAATGGGTTTTTATGTTCTCCTGCCTGTAGATTATGCAAAGACTCTGGGTTCATGTAACAGGGCCAGACTGAGATGAACTATTTACGTGAGACCTGAACTTTGTGAACTTTTTAAGAAAGCTGATTAGAAAGGAAATAACAGGGATCTGTCATTCCTGTAAACTCTATATAGTGATTTAGTATTACAGGGTTTCAATAAAAACCATAAAAGGAAAAAAAATCCCTTTGAGGTCATTTAGCCTAAACTGTTGCTCAATATAGAAATCTCTTTTGTGATATTACAGAAGATTAAGTATAGAGTTTCACATGAAGCTTTCCAATGAATAGAGAACTAACTGCCTCATGAGGCATCCTGTCCCATGGTTTGCTGTGACTAATTGCTAAAGATTACTAAAGTTTTAATTTATTTTGATTATGTAACCTCTTGGTTTATCCTTTGGCCTCTCATTCTCCTTTCTTTTCTTTCTCATGGCCCCCAAAGGTTAATATTCTTCGATAATTTACTTAGGCTCTACTCGTATCATTGTCCTATTTCCCCGTGTGAGCTCAGGTTCCCACTACAATCGACATGCTCATGATCTCAAATAAATACATCCAATTCAGATGCCTCTCCCAAATTTCACATTTACCTCTCCATTTGTCCGCTGCCCATCTCTGTGTGGATGCTCTCTGGGCACCTCAAGCTCAGCATATCAAGCTGAATTCTTCAGTTACTCCCAAAATCTTCTTTTCCTTCTAGGTTCCTTATCTTAGTAAATGGCTTATAGTTCTGTCTCCTGAATAGTTTATGTATTAAAGCAATTTTTTCTAATACCACTGGTGATACTTTAATTTAGTCCAGAATTATCTCTTGCCTAGATTATTATTAATTATTAAACAATGTTCTCCATTTTCCACTCTTGCTTTTCTAATCTATTGTCTAGGTAGCAGGCACAGTGATATTTCTGACTTATGTTTGATTGTGTCACCTCTCTGTTAAAAAATCCTTCAGAGGCTCTTGAAATAAGAGCCTAACTCATTAATAAGACTTATATTTCACAATCTGGCTGTGTTTCCCTCCAGGCTCCACTCTTATACTGTCCACGTGTACTGTCTAGTCTACATTCTGACTTCTTTGGATTTCTCAAATATTCAAATATATTCTGTTTTTCTCTCCTCCTAGAATACTTTCCTTCCTTGCCTAAACTTCATCAGTTTATCTCCTATCCACTTTTTACATCTTGGTTTAGATGTGGATGTGCCTTGTTCCGGGAAGACTAAACTAATTACTGAAAAAAAAAAAAAACTAAACCAAAAATAAACTCGATTATTAGCGCCCTCATATGCCCTTGTAGTTCCAAAATTATAACAATTATATGTATGTGTTGTTAACAAAATGAGGTCATATAATGTATATTATAAAACAATTATATTTCTTTCATTTAACAATCTATCATAGACATGCTTTTATATCAGTATACATGCAATAACCTTACTTTTCTAAGGCTGTGCAGCATTTCATTGTAATTATAAACCAAAATTTACTTAACCATTACCCATTTATTGACATTTAGTAATCAAGGATTCAATACTTCTTGAATATGGGTTTCAATTGGTGAAAAAATATATTTACAAAAATTTTCTCATCATGAGATATATGTAGCTATGTCTTTACTAACATTTTTGACTTCCGGAAAGAGCATATGAAGTCTTGAGTATAGCATATATTATTATGTCTGAATTTTAGCCATCTGTAGTTTCCTGAAGATTTTCTTGAATCTGGAATTAGCCTCACTTAATCCAAACCTAATAACTTTCCACTGTCCTATCTGAATCTCTAAGGTCAAACCAAGTCCAGGTCTGGGGTTGATTTGTGTGAGTTAGAATAATGACAGTACACCCAGAAATTTATCTTTGGAAGGTAAATAAGATATCTTCATCTGTACCTATCTCTCTGTTCATCTATTTAAGGAGTTTATAATCTATATGGGATGGTTGTAAAATATATACTTAAAATTATAACTCAGTACTACAGAAAATTAAAAATATGACAAACACACTTAAGGCTTGATAAATGAAAGAGTGTATTTTAAATCCAGATATTCAGGAAAGTTCCCTTAGTCTAACAGTTTAAGGAAAGATGGTACTTAGTACAAAGAACAAAAGGTTTATTCGGGCCTCAGGAAATGTCTTCAAACACCTGAAACGTTCTCAGAATTTGTTAGCTTCCAGCAATCATTTTTTCTCTGCTGTTGTATCTGTTTGCTTAATCTCAGTGAAACCTCTAAGAAATATGTCACTGAATGATAATGTTTTAGTTCGTTTAGGCTGCTATAACAAAATAGACTGCAGAGTTATAACAACAGATATTTATTTCTCACAGCTCTGCAGATTGGGAAGATCAAGATTAGACCAATGCACTAGCAGAGTTGGCATCTGGTGAGAGCCCATGTCCTGGCTCCTGGATGGAGCCTTCCTGCTGTGCCTTCACCTGGTGGAAGGGAAAAAAGAGCTCTCTTGTGTGTCCTTTATAAGGGCAGGAATCCCATTCATTTTTCACCCTCATGACCTATCTACCTCCCAGTGATTCCGCCTCTTAATATCATCACTTTGGGGGTTAGGATTTTAATATGTGAATTTTATGGGGACACAGTGATTCAGATCATAACAGATAATTTGTGTATTTTTCAAATTATTATTACAGATCATTGCAATGCATTAGATTTTAGCATACTTAATTTATATATTTCCTATGCAAAGGTGCTAAGTTAATGTATGCTAGGAGTATATAAAGTAACATCTGATGAAATTATTATACTATATTCTATTTCGATATTTTCGTGGTTCAATTCTTAGGCAGAAAGAGTTCTTTTCATTTTCTTCTTCTCAATTCTGATCAACTATGAAGCAATTTCCAGGCAAAAGTTTCACGATTGTTCAAAATGATAGCAAATTATATCATTTCCTAAATTGTAATCAGTAATACAGAGAAAATTATTTTGGTCACGTAGAATTGGGTAGGAAAGTTCTCCAATTTAAAAAGTACCTAAAATCCAAATTTTAAGAACAACATATCTGACCAAATCCCATAGAGAATTGAATTTTATGTGGCTTTTACGGACAGATTGTTTGAGTTCTTTGAATCACTCAAACATAGCATATACAGCAACAGCAATATAAATGTTTCAGTTAAATCATCTGGTTCAACCATTTACATTTTGTAATTATTTTCAGATAATTAATTGACAGTCCTCAAAGACTTCATTTTGTGCTATATCAATCTGATATCTTCAGAACTGCAATTAGTTCATTTGTAATTTTTAGAGTAGTCCTATCTAACTTTCATGAAGGAATTTATAAGCTAGAATGAAATACATTCTAGACTAAGCATCATTTCATGATCGTTGCAACACTTCAAACAGGTAGCTGATTAAATGCCCTAGACGTATATATACAGAGAAAGCACACTTATACAGCCAGCCCTAGGACAGGCACTGAATATCGTACTATTTCTGTCAAACACAGAAAATAATGAATCTGCTCTGAAAGCCAGACCCATGGGTAAGCTGCAAGGCATGCTTCTTAAGGGTTAACTCTCCAGCGAATGCAAGGATGTATTCAGCCTCCAACAAGACATCTGTGCATTTAGCTCTTATGTAGGTGCACTCCAGTCTTCAGAAAGGTGAGACTGGGCTGAGAGGATGTCATGCACCACTGTTTGAGCAGGACGGAAGGCAAAATGGGTCTTTTCAAGTGTGTGCTGTAAGCCCGAAGGAAGAATAGCAACGTCCTTGGAGCCTTCCAAGGAGAGGCGAGCCTGGCTGAATAATCAGTGTGCAGAAACCAAAACCCTGCAACTTATCAGGCAAAGGGACATGAAGGCTAGAGTTGCTGTGATGATGCAAATGAAGGGCAAAATGGTACAAATTTCTGTCTCCCAGAAGGTGTAATTAGGGAGCGAAGGTAGAAAAACAGCTCATCTCTAGAAACGCAGAGCAGAAGCATATGCAGACTACCTCAGGCCTGGGTTAACAGTTAAAAGATATTGACGATTTTCATTTCTCACCTTCATTTTATGTAAAAGTTTGCTTGAATTCCAATTGATAATACTAATAACAGATCACAAAATAGATACAGCACAATGTTAATGCAGAAGCCATGCACACAAAGCATTTAAAACATCTGAGCCAAAGGAAAACTGGGCCAAATATAAAAAATATATTCATGATAATCAATCTAAAATTATGCACATAAAATCTCAGTCTAAATCATGTGAACTGTTTGACATTCGAGCCATAAGAAACACCAAGTTATTTCTAAGTTCTTTGCTTTGATAATACAATAACAAATTCTACTTCTATTCCACTCCCATTTAAATGGCATTTATGTTCTATGTCATTTATAAACTGGCATATTCAGTGCACGCATGTTGGGCAGTTGCCATGGTGTCTTTCCTTACCATTTGAAGTAATTCAAGTAGCTTCAGCATAGGGTTAATGTGATACTTTGCTTTGCAGGGACATCAGTATCTGAGACCTGCAGCAAAGTACTTTTCTCATGTACAAATGCAGAGACCATTTCAGTTGTTTTATGAGTCTGCATTAGCCAATAAAACTCTTAATTTAGCCTAGTGTTGTTGGTGAGATGGTCTTATCTCTTCTTGATACTGCTTAAGTTGCCTTCAGTTTTCTTCATGTTAGATGATGGGTTTCCTCTTTATACACTTGGCTAATTAAAATAACAAATCTTCACAGCCGTCTTTTTGGGAGTCCTTCTTCTCCCTCTAAACTAATTAAACCAGAGAAGAAGGAAAAAAAAACCTGCTACAACCTAGTAGCAAATCTTCAAGCGTCAACTATATTTAGTATCTTTTATAAAACAAAAACATTTTATCTTGGACTACTCTTCATCATGGCTAATGTATTGTTCCTTGGGAAACTCAATCGTTTTCTATTCTACTTTGCAAGTGGAGAAACTTATGTTCCTCTCTTCCTAAGTGGACAACAGGAAGAACAGAATACATTTTGTAAAATTCTCATGGAATGAAATCAATCCCAAATACAGTGTCTAAACCCTGAATAGCTGATAGGAAAATTTTCTGAAAAGGCAAACTTTAGCCTATGAATTTCATGGACAGTAAGAAAATCTTATAAAAAATGAAGATTCCTTGTCTGATAGAACTATCCCTCTCTTATTCTAGCTGTAGAGATATGGAGCTTCTTTAGTGGTTAAGATTCATGTACATTTATATTTGCTTGGGACATTTTAGATGTGGCCTGAAATAACTTCTCAAGTTTCCTTCCAACCATTTGGTACTGTAATGTTCAGCAACTTTGAATACCTCATTTTTCACTCTCTGGAGCCTCAAATTATAATTCCATGTCAAAGAATTTGAATAGAGAGATGAAGTTAATCTTGGCATCAGATATATTATTAAGGAATTTTTCTATTTCTTTGAACTATATACAATAGTTGAGCTGTATTTTAATTTATAGCATATTGTATTTTCTTATAGAATCTTGCCTTATGGATATTCTAAATTAACCAGACTGATCTGCAGTCTCCCTCAGTTTTATTTCTGTAGAGTTTAAGATCAAGCACATTGAATGTGAACAATAAAGCTTAACAAAATAGTTTTAGATTAAGCAAATTAATTGCTGGCTTTAAAATTCAGTGAACAATTAATTCCTTTACTATATAATTTGTTCCATGAGGCAATAAGAAAGGAATCCATAAAAGAGTTAATTTTCAAGGATTCTAGTGCCTATAGCATCTTGGAGTTAAATGATTAGTATGAGGCACATTTGGTAGGAGAATAAGCAGAATGATGGATTACCATCTGAGGACATTTTGAACAGAGGAAAGTAGCAAAATGAAAAGGAAAAATAAAGCCAAGGTGTGCTGACAGATTTCCACTGGGAGTACCCTTAGAATCTCTAACCTAGGTCAGTCTGAGGTTGCTCAGCAGAATGGAACTAGCTTCACTCGATTGGTTCTGACTGTAAAATCTGTCTTTCTTCGACTCAGAGTTACGAATTTATCTTGGGAGGGTGGGGTTGATAATACAAAAAGCTCACATTTATTGGATGTTTTATGTATCACTCATTATTCTAAGTGCTTTATGTGTATTAATTCACTTCATGGTCAAAACAACTCAATGAGTCAGGCACTATTATTAACTTCACTTTATAGACAAAAAAGCTGAAGCATAGAGGTAAATAATTTATCTGATAGAACTGTCATTCTCTTATTCTAGCTGTGGAGATATGGAGCTTCTTTAATGGTTAAGATTCATGTACATTTATATTTGCTTGGGACATTTTAGATGTGGCCCGAAATAACTTCTCAAGTTTCCTTGCAACCGTTTGGTACTGTAATGTTCAGCAACTTTGAATACCTCAAAATCACATGGTTCACAAGTGGTAGATCCAGAATTTGACCTCAGGAAGCCTGGCCCCAGAACTCACACTCTTAAATATGTTCTACAGTGCCTCTCTGGGAAGGTAGTGCCATTTATTTATTTAGTGCCTGTAGGATAATTCCTTTGTAAGTTGTCTATAATTCCTACAAGTTATCGAGAGATTATCAAGTCTATCAATCCTCAGGGCATTTAGGAGAACTAGAATTAGCAGGGCTAATTTGTAGAACATACAGTTACAATTAATATTTTGTAAATTTAAGCCATGAAGTCTGCCTTACAGTAAATAAATACTTGAAATCAACAGACAAAATGATTCCAATTACTTTTCCATTTTAAGATATGTAATGATATCTACCAACAAACAGCTCAAAAGGGAAATATTAAACTCTTCTTCATTGTACATGAAGATGGAGTTTCAAAATTTTTATTGGAGATGGGGTTCATGAGAATATATTGTTAAGCTCGGTCTGTTTGAAATTCCTTCATGTACAGAATTGGTACTGAGTGAAAGATTGCTGAAAGAATTAGTCTAAAATGAGCTAGTTTTGCCTGCTTTCTTAATCTGTTTGGGCTACTATAACAGAATGCCATAGACTGGGCCATTTATAAACCACAGAAACTTATTTCTCATAGTTCTGGAGGCTGGGAGGTCCTGGATCAAGGTGGCAGTAAATTCGCTCTCTGGTGAGGGCCCGCTTTCTGGTTCAAAGATGGTTTCCTTCTTGTTGTGTCCTCGCATGGCAGAAGGAGCTCCCTGGTGTCCCTTTTAGAAAGGCACTAATCCCATTCATGAGGGCTCTGTCCTCATGACCTAATCACCTCTCAAAGATCCCACTTGCAAATGCCATCACATTGGGGATTAGATTTCAACATATAAATTTCGGAGAGACATAAACATTGTCTATAACATCTGCCTTTTGGAAAGATGACAAGATGTTCTCCTGAGGCCTATAATTTTAATGAAACTTGTTGTTTATAATGAATCCATGTGATTTCTTCTGAATCCCAGACAGTATACCTTCAGATCACATACCTTTATTTTTTTTACTTAATTTTGATGTGTTATAAGCAATCAGTTCTCCTAGCACACACTATTACTTTGTAATTACAGGTATAATGCTAGTTCTATATTGCTGATTTAATAGTATATTTCTGAAGAAAAATTGTCAATTTTTAAAAACAAGTTATTCTACTTTAGCAAGAGCACTGAGTCCATTTCTCATCCTGTTCAGAGTTTGGAGAAGTTCAACTGAGCCAAGATGAGCATGAAGAGGGATGAGATGCAGTCCCACTGAGATTTGTTTCATTATATAAAGGGATTTTCAATTCTGTATCCAGTAGCTGCAAATCGTAAATGCTTCAGGACCAACCAAGTGTGAGATATTGCTCTAACAACAGTGATTGCATTGATTTAAAAAATATGTGCAGGTAGAGTTACTTATCCAAAGAAATGGAAGTAATATTTTCCTGTGTTCAGTTATAAAATTGAGTTTGCAGTGATTCAGTTGAGTATCATGGAGTCAGCGCTTGGAAGGGAAACCCAAATTCCATATGAACAATAGGAATTTCTGTAGTCCAGTGAATACTCGATTTTGAAAAGAATAACTTTCTATCTTTGGTTGATATTTTCTATGCAAACACACTGATTTGCAATTCCCAAGTATCAAATTCAAGAGTAAGTGTATTTAGATTTTATCAATAATCCAATCTGATGTGTAAAAATGTTAAGGGAAATGTGCCAGATAGTACCCCAACTTAGAAGTCCAGATATTGTAAGTCAGTCACCTATAAGAACACAGCTTCATTATGCAGTCTGTAGATACACAATGTATGCTTTTTGACTACGGGTTTATAGTCGAGAAACCTAGATACCCAACAGTAACATCAGCATATTAGCCAGCCCCAGCCCCTTAAAAAGTTTGGACAGTCATTGTTTAGTCCCATCTATTGTACAACTGAGATAGATACACCATTGTTATTATATACATGTTCTTTATAACTGTCTTCATTATTTACATAAATATAAGAAACAAAAATTAAAATGAACATTACCAGAATTGAGAAGATAGAGCCATCTGGGTTGAGTTTACACCCATATTCAGAAAGATGAGTACTGTGTATCAGATGTGAGAAAGGGAAAGAAGGTAGAGAACATTGTCAAGAATTCTGGTACAAATATATACTGCTAGGAGTTAGTGAACTGCTTTCTCTAACTGGAACAGTTAGGGTAGTTGGAGAAAAGCCCTCTGTATGAAACATGGCATTGTTCAGCTTGAAGGCAGAGGGACATAGCCAGAAATGGAGGTAATTCTACAATGACTATAGCCAAAATATCCATTTTTTTAAAAAGTGGCTTCAGATCAAGTTGTGCTTGGAGTTCCATGTGAAATAGACAAGTTAAAACTGTGATCCCTTTCACTTATTTTTATAAAGGACAATTATATAGAGCTAAAGACATTTCTAAAATGTACATATTACTAGTGAAATATAGAGAGCAGATTAGTGGTTATGGGTGTCTCAATTCAGTGAAATGATTCCATCAAAAATAGGGATAGAGTGAGCATTCTTGTCTATCCTCATTCCACTGTAAGTACTGTAAGTACTTTTGAATGAATTAATACATTAAAATTTTCAAGATATTTGGGGAGGTTTTGAGATGAAAGGGGATATGAAAATGAAGTGGAATTATCATTAGATGTTCCAATTATAGTAACATAAAGTAGGGTACGAGTTGTTTTATATTCAGTAGCAAAAGAAATACTATTGTAGTACATTACTTATTTACTTCCTTGAAGGTAATTATTTCTGATTTCTCAATTTCAGTGCCTGTAGTTAACTATCTTTAAAATAAATCATGATCAATTTCCCTCGATCTTTAAATGCTCTCTTGGCTCAAATGTCATATTAAATTTTGTTTTATAGTCCTTGTCTGTAATTTTTCAGGTCACTTTTTTGGGAGGTTAAGGTAAGAGATAAGACTCTCTTTTAACATTGTTACCATAAATCTTTAACTGACACATGACATTTATTTATATATTTTTAAAAATTAATAACATACATGAAGTGAAATTAATTTGCATTTGCTTACTTATCCTGAACATTCCTGGCTCTGCCACTATCTAGTCCTATGACCTTAGGGGAGGTATTTAAGGTCGGCAAACCTCAATTTCCATGTCTATAAAATGGGCATAATGAAATTACAATGTGTTAAAGCTCTTCAATGGCGTATTTTACCAAGAAGCCTTTTAAAACATTTTGAGGCCACATCATTAACTTATAAAATTTAAATACAAAGAGATTAGATAAGGAGAGTTTTTCCTGATTAATACTTTATTCCTAAATCATGAAAAAGTTGTATGGAAGGTTTGTGAGATGTCAGGAGCTATGCAGGTTGGGCCCCATTTTCCACATTAAAACTGAATGGTTCTAAGTATGACAAAGCAGTATAGTTCCAGTGAACTTTTAAGGCAATTGCCTCACAGAAAAGAGACATTCACAATAGACATAAATTTTGAAAGGAATCAAATTACATTTCACTCCATATGCTTTCTTTATGGAAAGTAAATGGCATTCTGTTAAATAAAACAGTGGCATCAGAAAGTATAGGAGTAAATTATTTTTAAATTTGTCAAGTGACTTTTAATATATTTTCTTCAGTTATGCTAATCTAAGTAATAGCGCTGTTAAATAGAGTGTCTAGGGGTTACTTTTACTTATCAATTTGAATGGCCCATAGGGTGTCCAGATATTCGGTTAAACATTATTCCGGGTGTGTCTGTGAGGGTATTTTGGATGAGATTAACATTTGAATCAGCAGATTGAGTAAAGCAGATTGCCCTCCCTAATGTGGGTGAGCCTCATCCAATCTGTTGAAGGCCTGAATAGAATAAAAGGCTGAGTAAGAAAGAATTTTTTCTCTGTGCCTGTCTTCCAGCTGGGACGTGCGTTTTTTCTGCCTTTGGATCTTGACTGGAGATTGTGCCATCTGCTCTCCTAGTTCTCAGGCTTTCAGTCTCAGACTGGAAATTACACTTTGCTCTCTCAGTTCTCAGGCCTTCTGACTCACATTCTACCACCCTTGGTCTCCGGCATTCTGACTATAGATCTTGGACTTCTCAGCCTTCATAATCACTTGAGCTAATTCTTTATAAAAATACATATGTATATATCCTATTGGTTCTGTTTCTCTGGTTAACATAAACTAATACAGAATTGGTACAGAAAGTGGCTGTAGAGGAACAGAATTTTAAGAGTGAGTTTTCTGAATTGGTTCTGGGGTTTCTGGAATTGTCTCTCTGATTAGATTTAACAACACAAATGATTCTCTTTCCAATACTAAAGAGAGCATTGATAGTCCATGACATGATCTGTCAATAGAGACATGTAAAATATCTCCATTGGATATTCCTAATTAACCACTTATAAGAAGCAAGGGGATGGGAACAGTGTATATGGTACTTTTGAACATTTTTGGAAACCTAACTGCTATAGAGTGAAAGTTTTTGTCTCCCCTCCCCCTGCCCCAATTCATATGCTGAAATCTCATCCCAGTTGTGATGGTCTTTGGAGGTGGGGACTTCCAGAGGAGATTAGGTCATGAGGGCAGAGCTCTTATTAACAGAAAACAGAGAGAACCCTCACCTCTTTCACCACGTGAGGACACAGTGAGAAGATGGCCATTTATGAGCAAGGAGGCAGGGAGGCAGGCCTTCACCATATACCTAATCTGCTGGCACTTTGATCTAGAACTTCTAGCCTTCAGAAGTGTGAAAAATAAATTTCTGTTGTTTATAAGCCACCCAGTTTATGGTATTTTGTTATAGAAACATGAATGGATTAAGATGCTAACAAACATAATGAGGTTGGCTGGTTGCTTCTAATGTCACTGGACAAAGGTGAAAGAAAAGAATGAGATCAGCAATTCGAATGTCCAGCTCAAGCAATGCCTAAATGATCCGGAAGTTTCCATGTGTTCCCCAGAGGTGGCTCTCTTATCATGTAGCTGCAGGACTCAGATTTCTGAAAATCAAATGCAAAATCTCATCCTGCAATTGGTTGAATAACAATGCAAGTTTGACTCCCAGCATCTCAGTGTATCTGCTGTTAAAGTGAGGGCATTGGGAAAAAATGTGATCCTTCAAGTTGGAGTGTGGATTGTGGGAAGTCCCTGATGAAGCTGACGGCCTTGCACTCCTATTCTAGTGAGCCTTCTTTGCCACTGGAAGAGGCTTCCTCGCTCCCATTAGAAGTGGCCTCTCTAACACCAGCTGCTTTCTGACCCTATTGGTAATAACCTCTGCACTCTTGGCTGAGGGAACTAACCCTGCATTGCCTGAGGAAACTGTAATGACCTTCTGCTGAGGCAGCTGCCAAGCAAGACAATGCTGATTCTTCTCGGGACCTTCCCTTACCACCCTTCTTTGTTTCCATACCTAACACCAGATTCAAATTCCAGCAGGCCCCTAAAGGGAGGTTCAAAGTGTAGTCCATGAAGAGGTGCACTATACCCCACAAGAATAGCTTAAGGTTTCTAATGCATGCAAATATTAATAGTCATATAGAGAACATGTGTGGGAATAGATACCAAAGGTGTGGCATAATGGGGGAAGGCATATAAAATTGAATCAGTCTGAAATTCCGTGATATGGGCTCACTTAACAGAGATTTTGCATTAATGTTGCAGCTCCAGGAGTTGATAAGGGTTTACCAGTTTGGTTAGTTGTCTAGAACGTGGACCAAAAAGCATTCCCCAGCCAGCAAATTAGAAATGCAGGACCTGTCTTGGTTTACTATAGAGGAAAGGATCAGAAGGAAATCAAAGGGAGATTGGAGTGAGCATTAGAGTAGATTTGTTATGTAAGACCAACTCACCCACACCAGGAGGGTCCAGAAAACATACCTTTTACCGTGACTGTGAGAAATAAATTTCTGAGGGGAGCAGTGGCATCCTTGAAGTGCTCTATGATCACTCTTCTCTGTAGGCCAGACCTTACTCCAGTAACTGCAGACCCTGAATTGGGAAAACTAAATGCAATGGGAGTAAGCAGATCCCAGGGAGGCAGTGGTCAATTGGCTGCACTCAACCACCAAAGGCAAGGTGAGTATTGTTGCTGTAATGGAAAGCAGGGTCAAAGTAGCAATTAGACTAGTCTGGCTCACACAGATCTATGGTTCTGGCTAGTTAACCAAGGTGTTCCCCGAGTGAAATAGACAGGAAGTCTACTAAATTATTACTTGATTTATATAAGCAAAAAAGTTCTAGGCCAGGTGAACAAAAGTCTGACCTGCATCATAAAAACACAGTCACAGACCCTCAATCAATTCTCAGAATTGAACCAGTTTTCAAATCCAGAACTTCTTGAATGAAGGGAAAGGTCAAATCCCCTTGAGAAAGGACCCTGATAAATTACCAAAAATTTGTACTGGTAATTTTTCTCACAACCTTCCCCAAATGGACCTGTGGCTTTTTACCAAGGTAACTGTGTATTGGAAAAGAGGAGATAATCAGATATTTTGTTACTACTGGGCACTGACTCTGAATTGACACTGATTCCAGGAGACCCAAGGTGTCACCAGGGCCAATTATTCAGAGTAGGAGCTTTTGGTGGGCAGGTGATCAAAGCAGTTTTAGCTCATGTCTGTCCTACAGTGGGCCCAGTGAGTTGCCAATCCTGTCCTATGTTTCTATCTCCAGTTATAGAGTGCATAATTGGAACAGATACACTCAGGAGCTAGCTGAATCCCCTCACTGGTTCTATGACCTGTGGAGTGAGGGTTATTGTAGTGAGAGAGGTCAAGCCACTATAATTGTGGCTTTGTAGGAAAACAGTAAATCAAAGCAATACTGTTTTACTGGAGGGATTGCAGAGAATAATGCCACCATCAAGGACTTGCAGAGAATAATGCCACCATCAACTCACCTGTTTGGCTTGGACAGATGGACCTTGGAGGATTATCATAAGCTTAATCAGGTGGTGACTCCGATTGCAGCTGCTGTACCAGATGTGGTTTCATTGCTTGAGCAAATTAATATATCCCCTGGTAACTGGTATGCAACTATTGACCTGAAAAATGCTTTTTTATTGATATCTGTTAGTAAAGGCCATCAGAAGAAGTTTGCTTTCAGCTGGCAAGGCCAGCAATACATCTTCACTGTCCCACTTCAGGGGAATATCAACTTTTCAGCCCTGTGTCATCATTTAGCTCGCAGTTGATAGCTTTTCCCTTCCACAAGACATCACACT
This sequence comes from Avahi laniger, assembly GCA_963575035.1. Taxonomy (NCBI): domain Eukaryota; kingdom Metazoa; phylum Chordata; class Mammalia; order Primates; family Indriidae; genus Avahi; species Avahi laniger. The sequence continues at coordinate 20,268 of CAUYSK010078080.1, read as the reverse complement.
GGCCCATTACTTTGATGACATTGTGCTGATCGGACGTCATGATTAAGAAGTAGCTACTACTTTAGACTTATTGATACGATGTTTGTGTGGAGAGCATTGCAAATAAATCTGTCAAAAATTTACCTTCTACCTTAGCAAAATTTCTAGGGGTAGAGTTATGTGGGGCACGTTATCCCTTCTAAGACAAAGGATAAGTTGTTGTGACTGGTCCATCCCTAATACCAAAAAAAGAGGGCACAATGCCTAGTGGGCTCATTTATTGAATGATCAAAAAAGCTGCTAGTTTTGAGTGGTGCCTGGAATAAGAGATGGCTCTGCACAAGGTCCAGGCTGTTGTGCGGGCTACTCCACCTCTTGGGCCAGATGATCCATTAGAGCCAGTTGTGCTTGAAGTGTCAATGGCAGATAAGGATGCTATTTGGAGCCTTTGGCAGGCCCCTAGAGGTGAACCACAAATAAGGCCCTTAGGATTCTGAAGCAAAGCCCTGCCATCTTCTGCAGATAGCTACTCTTCGTTTTGAGCAACAGCTCTTGGCCTGCTACTGGACCTTAGTAGAGACAGAACACTTAACCACAAGTCACGAAATTATCATGCAACCTGAGCTGCCTATCATGTACTGGGTGTTATTTGACCCACCATGCATAGAGTTGGGCATGCACAGCAGCGCTCCACCATAAGATGAAAGTGGTATATATGCGATGTGACCTGAGCAGGCCCTGAGGAAATAGGTACATTACATGAAGAAGTGACTGAAATTTAGCCAGGAAAAGCCAGGTTTTTTAGTAATGTGAGACACAGAAATGTGTGTGAGAGTATGTGTGTGTGTAGTTGTTTATATGATATATACAGGTGTATATATAAACATTTTACTCTATAATGTGATATTTATATATGTGGATAGGTAGGTAGACAGATACACATAGAAAATACAAGATGAAATCCTGTAAGATTAATTTTGATCTCATTTTTGCTGATTAAACTACCTTGAATAGCATTCAATATTTATTCCTAATTTTTAAAACCTAATTCTTACAAAATTAAGAATTGATAACATATCTTAAAATTATTTTTAAAACTATTTAATATTATATTTAATAAAAATAAAAATATTTGCTAATGCCTTTGCTAATGAACACAGGCATTGACTTTCTTGCCAAGAGAACAAAATACTGAAAGAAGAGAACGCAAGTTTTGTTATTATTTGTAGACAATACGACTATTTAGAGAACTCAAGGGAATAATCTACAAAACTCTTAAGAATTAATATTAAAGTTCATTACAGTGATTATATACAAATTGAATGGAAAAAGTCAATAGTTTTTCTATATAGCAGCAATAACCAATTAAAGTACATAATGAGAAAAGGTACTTTTCACAAAATAGTAATATCTTATTAAGAAATGCACATAATCTATATAAGGAGTATTAAAATACTTTACTAAACAGTATAAATAAAACTTCAATACAATTGGACCAGAAACTGTATTTCCATAGTGGAGCAATGGATTTTGTAAAATATGCAAATAACTGCCAAATTAATAATAAGATAAATAAAATGTTATTTGAGATCACAATAAAATAATTCAAAAGTTCATTTGGAAAAATAAATAGGTAAAGATATCTGTGAATATTATTGGGAAATAAAAATAAACCACATCTTATAATATATTAAAACAGATGTTTAAATATACTATTATGTTAAAACACCTAGTGGTTCTGGCTCATGAAATTGCAGTCAGATTAATAGAACAGAATAGATAGTATTCAACACACTATAATTCGTATAAGAATTTAGTTTATGGCAAAATAAAAAAAGGGCATCATAAACTAAGAGTTTAAAAGATATTAGTTTTTAAACAAATGGTATTGGGATAATTGATTATTTGGTTTAAAAAAAAGGTACAGTCCCACCCTACAATGTATACTAAACAAATACCTTATGAAAAATAGTTACAGAAACAAACATATAAAGCTTTATAAAACTAAAAGGAAGTATGGTTTAACTTTTTTATCTGATCTTGAGATCAATGTATTTTATTAAGATTTTCAATTTTTTATGCCAAAAAACTCATTAGGAATTAAAAGACAATCAATAAATTGGTAAAAATGTTTAAAATAAAAATGATAAAGGATTAATATTATTACTACATATTTCAGTGTTTTTTAACACTTAAACTGTAGATAAAGAGAGAAATATCATGATAAAAAATAAAAGACATAAGGAAATTCCTCAAAAGAAATATAAATGATTGATAAATATGACATTTTCCAATTCACTGATTAAAGAAAGATAAGTTTAAGCATTCATTTTCCTAGTACCTGAGCAAGTATATGTATATCGTTATTTGTAACAAAATTTATAATAATACCATTATTTATTATACCTCACCATATGAAACACTGTGAAAGATACTTTAAATGAATTATTTAATTCATTTGAAAGAAATTAGAATGCAAAAATGCCAAAAGTTAAGGAGAAAGAAACTTTCATACATTTGGGCATGGGTGTGATTAATTGGTTAAACTTACTGAGGGCTTTTGGTAACCTGTAGAAAGAGAATAATAATAATTTATACACTTTATATAGTAAAACTCTAACATTGGATTAAATATAAAATAACAACAGTTAGAACAAAACTTACAAATGAGGTCATTTAAGGAGATATTGTATATGTTAATACAAAATTGGAATCACATTACTGTAGGATGATAGGGAAATGACTACATACATCATAGTATATTCACTTTCTAGAGTATTCTATAATCATTATAATTATGTTTTCACAGAATATTGGCAAGGAAAAGTGCTCATGATATAATATTCTGTACCAAGTAGGATACTAACTTTATATACTAATTAAGCATTTACATGCGTGTTTAAGTGTGTGGTGCATTCACCTATGTGTGTTTTATTTCAGGGTGATGAGTTTAAGTATTTTTTTTTTAGAGATATGTAATTCTTACACATTTTATATGTTTTCTAAAATAAGCATGGACATTTTATAGCAGAAAATATTTTAAAATAAATTTCTTATTAACCTGCCATTTCGTGCCGCCACCCCATCCCTGCCAACTCTTCCATTACAGGCCTGAAAAGGACCTTCCTTTTTGTCATCTTGATTTCTATATGCCTGACTTACTCACTCTGCAACCCTGGTTCCTGGCAGAGTGACTTCCAGATTTAGTTGCTTTAAAATCCTTCATATTACTTGAAATCTATTTCTGTATTTGACAGTCACGGCCAGTAGAAATTTATTTTGAAAATTATTGTCCCTTTGTCTCATGCAAGGGGCTAAGCTTGGAGAAACAAAGCTTAGACGGTATCATTTCAACAAGAATTAGGGAAACAAAGGGAAAATAGAAATGATGTGTTAATCCATCTAATCATCAATCAATCTAATCTTTCAAATACTTGTTTAGCAAACATTCAATATATTTATTACATAGAATATTATTGTATATCCTGTGGGATTTTACAGATCATTGAAGACATGGTCCTTGCTCATTCTAGTTTTCATAGACAGGCCAGGTTTAGGCACTAACCAAAGAGAATCAAGGTGGGACCCTGACTCGAGGAGAAAAAAATCAAATTATTACAATAAGAGAATTCAAAGTTTTATGTAATAGCATGGGCAGAGAAATTAACTCGACCTTCCCATTAGACGTAGTTTCCTTTGAATAGGGAGATGATTTCACTCTTAGTGGGTATGAGACCCATGTTAGTTTATTAGGCATTGCAATGATGCTGTTTCTCTCCATAGTGTTCCCTTGGATAGGATTAGTATGGAGAATGCATAACAGCTGGGCACCCAAGTGGCTCCTGCAGAGTCAACAGAAACAAAGTGAGAACAAAGATACTCTAAAGACACCTTTAAAATACTCTGAAAAACATATTCTAAACTGATAGAGCATAGTTCCTGGAAGCTAAAACGGACCATCACTCAAAAGGGTGGAAGTGGATTTGGCATTTTCTTAACTTTAAAAAAAAAATTTTTTATTGAGTTATAAGTTACATAAGGCACATAACATCACAATTTAAATTGTATAACGTAATGATTTTTAGTGTATTCACTATATTGTAAGTTTAGAGCATTTTCATTGTTGAGGACTTTTTAAAAAATGTTTATAAGAATAATTTTCAGAATTAAATCCTTCAAATATCGGCCACATGTACAAATCCAAAGTAGTTTGGTAAGTACTGTTGTAAGTACGTTAACAGACAAAAGTAATCTCTGAACATCTTCATGTTTCGTCAACACAGTTATTTAGCAGAGTATGACTTAATTATACATTTACATCTTGTAGTTTTATTGAGTACGTTGCTCACTCATTTCAAATCTTGTCCCCTTGGTTGGTGTGTAAGATCTTAGGGGCTGGGAATTTTCAAAGATGTATGTATATAAACATGGTCATTGACCTTATGGATCTTCCAAAGAGAAAAAAAATCCTAAAATTTATGCTATTTTCCAAAATTTCTTAATTTTCCATTAAGAACTGGAAGACTTCTAAAGGTAAGCAGCAAAGCCTCCAAAAATATACTATCTACTAGATCATTGCTTTTAAGCTGAGAGTCACTTCTTTGGCAATGTTTTGCATTTTGGACAATTTTGGGATTCAGGGGAATTACGGGGAGAGTTAACTAGTAGAAAGAAATAAAATCTATGTTTTTTTCTCTCACATAATATAGGATTTTGAAACTGCAAATATTATTACCCATCAGAAATGAGAAGCCTTGTCATAATTTTGAAATGAGGCCCACTGATATGATTTGCAACTTTAATATAAAGCAAACCCTGAGTCTCAATGCTTTGACACCAGGCAACACTGACTGTAAAGCTGTAAAGCCCCTCATCATCTAGTAATTCAGTAAAGGCATTCAATAGGGATAATTGTGGAGACAGTGAAAAGAATGAATGAGACAAGTAAAGGAGCTGGGAACAGCTTATTATTGTTTTCTGAAGGCAAGTATAATTTCAATTTATAAGAAAATCATTGTTAACTGATTACTGAATTACTGATTACTGATTACTGCTAACTGAATGATAAGTTAATCCTCTTTTCAAAAAGGACAATATTTAATGTTAAACCTCCATTGTTTTAGTTCAAGAATGCTGTTCCCCTGGTCTTTTATCCAGAAGGGACTGAGTCCCTTTAATTCAGTGTTGCTATTTATTTCTGATAGCCTTAGGCAAAGAGATTCAACCTTCATGCCTCATTTTCTCCATCTGTAGAATGGCAGAAATGATGCTTACCTGCCTTTCAGGAGTGTTAAGAGGCTCCATTAGTTGTTTGTAAAGTACTTTGCAGATTATGAACTCAGTGTAAATGCTAAGTGCCATTATTATTATTATGACAATCTGTGTATCATTGCATTGTTTTCTTTTCAAAATATTGCAATTTTCCATCTGTCATTTGTAATTCATCAAACAAAAGCTAAACTCATGAATTTCTTCACATTCCCCTGCTGAGAAATGTATGTAATTAAAAGGCTCAAGGCAGCATGCATAGCACCCAGGTACTTGGAGGCAGTCTCCGAAAACTCACTGTCACCAAGCAACAATATTACACAGTCCAAGTATAACTATTTTCAGAAATGTTCATGGTACTGCAAATATTATGATACTGAAAATCAATAAAAGTCAGTGACGACTTGGTCTTTGAGTATTCTTAGAGCTGCATTTTTCCCACAATAGGGAAAAGCCATTGGAGGTGATGGTGAGTTTTGCCTCCTTTCCCTTCTCACTTCCTCTCTCTTCCTAATTTCCTTATCTTGCTTCGAGTTCATGCTTTTTAAAGGCATAGTCAAACAAAGCTATGTAATATGGACTGGATCTGAATTCATCAATACTTTTTTTCCTCTTGTGTTTAGATGATGACTCACTGTGTGTACTTCTTTTGGTTTTTGTTTCATAACATAGTTTTTCTGATCCTGTTTCCATTCAGTTTGGGCCTACTTCACTACGGCCAACATTAAATGGTGAGCAACAAATAAAGACACATTATAGTGGGTCTAAGCACAATTGTCTCCCCAATCCATGAGCTTGATAAATGCCCTGTTTCAGCTAAAAAAGATGTATAACGTTTCCCTTATACTAAATTTAGTGGTGAAAATCTTTAATAACTAAAACTGACTATAATTTCCTCCTTTCGACTGTTCTATTTCAAGGTCTCATAAATCCTTTTTATTGATTAGTTTTACACAGAATGCTGTAGAGCTCTAAACACAAGAAATTAAACTGAATGGCAGGTGGATTTTTTTCATGGTCTTTCAGCTAACCCAGCAAAAAGGAATTTTAATGTAATGGCTGACTTTGTGAACATTTCTTCCTTTTTATTATTTTTTAAAATTCTGTTAATGTGTGTAATTTTTCTGTCACTTTTTATTCTGAACTTAATTTCAGAAAAGAATAACAAACAACTTAAAATACTGGCTCAATTTTATTTTTGCTTCTTTGAAGTGTATCATCTGAATTCACATGTTGATATATATTATCTCATAAGGAGAAATAATGAAATTTTTCATCAAAATGACTGGTATATAATTATGAAACTGGCTTCTGAATGGAATGCCAAAAAAAATCTCCTATAGATTTTCTATGTCTCTTGTAAATGGAAAAAACACATCAGCTTTAGATTTAGGTAATTAATATATACTTCCAATAATATGTTTGAAGGGAAAAAACATTTTCTACTAGAGCACTCACAATATGGCTGAAATAGTTAAAAGATTTTAATACATATAAAGGCATTAGAGGTATTTGGAGACAATTTGAAGCTCCTATATGTTATGTTTAGAAATTCTGGTTTTTAATTCTGCAGTTGAGGGAGAAGAGGTACTTTTTCAAAAGAGGAAAAAAATAGGAGCAGCATCCTTGAGGACTCTTAATTTCTTTACTTTTTGGATGTTAAGTCATTCTACTCAGAAGCTTCTAGCTCCCAACCAAAATTGTAGAACACAGAGCATGAAGATAGGAGGTCTTGGAGATTTCATGTCTCATAGCCATGGAGAAGACACTGCATGTGACCAACAGTGACTCAGACGGCAGTATGGACAATAGCTGTGTTGTTTGGTTAGGAAGATCAGAGTGAAAAATGACTGTGAGATGCCTGGAGTTCACTTATTTTGAGATTGTGTGACTCAAACTCTTAACAGACAAGAAATTTATCTTTAGGGAGAAAATCCAAGAAAAGTCAAATCTTGAGAAGCAGATAAAGAAGTGGAGTGAGAAGTGGGTACTGGTGATTCTAATTCAGAAATTATAAAACACAGGAAGACTCAGCCTAGGACAGAAACATGCAACATAAAAAAAGCAAAAGAGTTTTAAGAATACTCAACTAGATAAAATAAAAATCCTAACAGTAGCCACAAAGAAGTTAAGGAGGAAAATGTGTTGCTTTTCAAACCAGATTAAGTAAAATAGGAGATCTATTTTCTTTCAGAGTTCTTAGTTCTGCAGAGAAGATGCATGGGCACCCAGAGAAGACACCCTGTGCGGACTGCACTGCATATGCCTTTGGCTGTCTTCCCTCATGGAAAGATTTGATGCAACATTTGTAAAGTAGAGATCATGTCTCCACTGGGCTCCCTACAATTAGTGATACATATGTGTATACTAACTGTAAAATGACATGCAAGGAGATATTATTTGTTCTTTAATAATGTCTTTGCTTTCTGAAACTCAAGTTGAATAACTTCATTTTTGCACCTTTAAAATGAAAACACGTAAATCACCATCCTCAATGAAACATCTCATGTTGATCCAAGAGCCCAGATACACATGACCTGAAAGATAGTGCCAATCCATTTGTTACATGGCCTCTGGTCAACAAACCAGCACTGGAACAGGGAATAAACTTTGATTAAGCAAGGTAATTTGGGCTTGTTACCCCAAGAAACTGTACATAGTAAATAACCTCAATGAGTAGATGGATGTAAGTCTGTCTATCATTGTGCTTGATGTTGCTATTATTGTATTGTTGATACTATCATTACTATTATATTCCACTAAATCACTAAATTTATAACTTTTCATTACGTTAAACATCAAAATTCCTTGCATTATAATGTTTCTTCCTCATCCCTGGAAAAACTTTAAAAATGTTATGGATGATACTATTGGTCAATATGAGAAAACAAAGCTAAAAATCATTCAATATTTCCCAATTTTCAAATTACAGTGTATGCAATCGATAGTCTAATTTTATAATTCTCTATTACTATATTACTATGGACTATTTTTGCTTTAAGAATGTTTTATTCACTGTAGGCTAAAGCTTTAATGCAATGGTTCTCAGCCAAGGGTGATTTTGTCCTACCCAGGAAGACATTTAGCAATGCCTGTGGCATTTTTAGTTGTCACAATTGGGAGGGGGTGCTATTGGTATCTAGTGGGCAGGTCCAGAAATGCTGCTAAATATACTGCAGTGTGACCAAACAGCCCCACATTACAAAGAATTATTTGGCTACAAAACCTGCCTTAAAATATGAGCACTTGCCTGAATGCTATTTAGAAAGCAAGTCATAGAAAACTATGACCTATTATTAAAAGTCATAATAGGGGAGGGGACAAGAGGGTGGACTAGAAGCATCCTGCACTTGCTGCTTTTAAGGAGAGGACAAAAAGTTGCAAGTAGATGCATACCCACAGAGGGAACCTCTTGGAGAGATCATACTAAATCATCCAAGAAGTGATAGGAGACTCTCAGAGTGAAGGAAAAGGGGACAGGGAGATCCACTCACCAAGATCAAAAGGTATCTGAAGTAGATACCTACTCCTGGGGAGTGTACAAAGGAGAGAACCCCTGGGCTCCTTTCTTCCCTTGTATACATGGCCACCCAAGTGTGAGGGGCCCCATCACCACCACCATTGCAGTCCTCTGTACTGATTAGGGAGCTGCTTGGAAACTGTACAATAATGTTGCACCAGAGAGGGGGTTCAGCAGGAACCCTCTGGCTTTTGTTCCCAGGCCACTTCAATTGATGCCATTCTGAACTTTCAGTTCTGGAGCACCAGTTCTACACAGGTATCTGCTTCACTGCAGCTGCCTCCACATCACCCCTGCTGGGCCAGGCAGGGAGCAGAGAGAGCAGACACTCTTATGCACCCCATGACTGAGGGTCAAGTGCCTCCCATCCAACCAAGGAATTTGAAAAAAGCAGGTGATGTTGCAACTCGAGAGGTCCTATGGTAACCACCTCAATGGGACCTGCATGGTAAGAGAGCCCCAGGTACCCAGCAGCCCAGCCCCCTTGGCCCCATGCACTGCCATGCCTGCAATCTAGAGCTCCACCATGGACCCACTAGCCACAAGCCACCACCCCACCATGTGTGGCCATTATACCTAGGCCCAGGTGAAGCTAATGCCTGTAGCCCTGACACCGAGGGCTACTGCCTAGATAGCATCACTCAGTAGCCTCTGCCACTGCCACTAGGAGACCTGGGCAGAGCAATGTCCTACAATGCCTGTCTCCCTGGAGAGGGACTCACCCAGATCCTGACCTGAGCTTCCAACAGTGGACCAACCCCCCACTTCACACAAAAATACCCCAGCATCAGCTTGGACTGTGATAACCATGGGTGAATGGCACAACGCAAAACAGCTATATCACAGAATCTCAGTGCATCTGCTGCTCTCCCATTGAATCAATCTTTTGGAATAGGACACAAATGAGCCATCTAGGGACTTATTCTTCTCACTAAATAAGAGGGTTCCTAGCAAAGAACAGGTGCACCACAAACCTAACTACCCTGAACTGAGAGAAGAGGTTTCAGATGAGAAGAAATCAGCAATAAAACTCTAGCAGCATGAAAAAGCAAGCTAGTTTGACACCCCCAAAGGTCATATTAGATCTACTGCAATGAACCCCAACCAAAAGGAAATTGTCAAAATGTCAGAAATAGAATTCAGAATATGGATGGCAAATAAAATGAATGGGATTAAAGAGAAAGTTGAAAGCCAACACAAAGAAGTCAAATAAATATTTCAGAACATAAATAAAAAAATGAAAGAGTTGCTAAAGAGATAGAAAACATAAGAAAGGATATACAGAACTTAAAGAAATGATAGCGTTATTAGGGAATTTCAAAATACAGCAGAAAACTTCAACAACATGCGAGGCCAATCAGAAGAAAGAATCTCAGACCTTGAAGACAAGGCTTTTGAAAGAACCCTGTAAGTAAAAAATGCAGTAAAAGATTAAGAAGAATAAACAATCATCCAGAGAAACATAGGGCTATGTAAAGTGAATCAATATATGAATTACAGGTATCCCTGAGGGAGAAGAAGAAGAAAAAGCAAAAAGAATGGAAAATCTATTTGAGGGAATTATAGAATAAACTTTCCCTGGTATCACCAGAGATTCAGATATCCAGATACAAGATGGTCATCAAATGCCAGGAAAGATTCATAGCAAATAGAACATCTCTAAGACACATCATCATCAACCTGGCCAAAGTCAAAATGAAGGAGAAAATTCTACAACTCTAAGACAAAAGCAACAACTAACTTACATGGGAAAATCCATCAGTTTAACAGTAGACTTCTCAGCAGAGACCTTACAAGCCAGAAGGGATTTGAATCCCATTTTCAGTCTTATTAGAACAACTGCCAGTCAAGAATTTTGTATTCTACAAAACTAAGTTTCATAAATGATGGAGAAATAAAGACTTTTCTAGAAAAACGTGTACTAAGAGAATTTGTCACTACTAGACCTGACCTATAGAAAATGCTCAAACATGCACTATACATGGAACAGCACAATAGATACCCACCAATGTAAAAACACCCAAAAGTTAAAATAATAGCACAAGAGGGAAAAAAAGAAAACGACAAGGTATCATTTAACATGACAAATGGGTCAGTATCCCACATATCAAAACTAACACTGAACATGAACAATCTTAACACTCCAGTTAAAAGATATAGACTGGCTGAATGGATGAAATTCATAGCCCAAGTATCTCCTGTCTCCAAGAAACCCATATATCTCACAAGGACTCACACACACTCAAAGTAAAAGGGTAGAAAAACATATTCCATGCAAATAGAAACCAAAAGCAAACAGGTGTAGCCATTCTCATAGAAGATAAAATTGATTTTAAATCAATAATGGTAAAAATAGACAAAAATGCTCATTATATAAAGATAAAGAGGGCATTCCGCAGGAGGTCATAAAAATCCTAAATATGTATGTGCCTAATACAAGAGTAACCAAATTCATAAAACAAATCCTACTAGATCTAAGCAAAGAAATAAATAGTACCATCATATTTCCCAAGCACTTCAACCCCTGACTGACAAAACTGGACAGATCACTGAAGCAGAAAATCAACAAAGAAATGCTGGACTTAAACGGGATGATAGAAGAAATGTATCTAACAGATATTTACAGAAACACTTTACCCAAAAACTACAGAATATATATTCTTCTCATCAGCACATGGGACATTTTCCAAGACTGATCAAATTTTAGGTCATAAAGCAAGTCTCAGCAAATTCATAAAAATCAAAATCATACCATATATCTTCACAGATTAGAGTGAACACTAAAAATCAATTCCAAGAAAAACTCTCAAATCCACACAAAGTCATGTAAATTATAAAACCTGCTGGTGAATGATCCTTGGGGCAATGATGAAATTAAGATGGAAATCACAAGATTCCTCAAACTGAGTGACAAAGGGGACACAAGCTTTCAAAATATATGGGATACGGGGAAAGCAGTTCCAAGGTTCATAGCCTTAAATGCTTACATCAAAACGTTAGAAAGATTCCAAATTATCTACCTGGTGTCACAACTCAAGGAAATAGAAAAAGAATAACAAACCAAATCCAAAGCTAGCAGAAGAAAAGAAATAACAAAGCTCAGGGCAGAATCAAATGAAATGGAAATCAGAGAAACAACACAAAGGATAAATTAAACAAAATGTTAGTTCTTAGAAAAGATAACAAAATTGATAGACCACTAGCCAGATTAACCAAAAATAGAAAAGACTTAAATTTCCTAAATCAGAATTGAAAAAGGAGATATTACAACTGATATCACAGAAATAATCTGTGACTACTGCAAAAACCTATACATACACAACCTAGAAAATCTAGATGAAATGGATAAATTCCTGGAAACACATAACCTCCTAAGCCTGAATCAGGAAGAAATAGAAATCCTGAACAGATCAATAATGAGCAGCAAGATTGTGCCAATAATAAAAAATCTTCCGGCCGGGTGCGGTGGCTCACGCCTGTAATCCTAGCTCTCTGGGAGGCCGAGGCGGGCAGATTGCTTGAGCTCAGAAGTTCGAAACCAGCCTGAGCAAGAGCGAGACCCCATCTCTACTAAAATTAGAAAGAAATTAATTGGACAACTAAAAAATATATAGAAAAAATTAGCTGGGCATGGTGGCGCATGCCTGCAGCCCCAGCTACTCGGGAGGCTGAGGCAGGAGGATCGCTTGAGCCCAGGAGTTTGAGGTTGCTGTGAGCCAGGTTGACGCCATGGCACTCACTCTAGCCCAGGCAAAAGAGTGAGACTCTGTTTCAAAACAAACAAAAAAAAATCATCCAAACAAAAAAAGCCCTGGACCAGATGGATTCAGTGCTAAATTCTATCAGACTTAAAAGAAGAACTTGTACCTATACTACAGAAATTATTCCATAATATTGAGAAGGAGGGAATCCTCACTCACTCATTCTATGAAGCCAGTATCACCTTTATACCAAAGCCTGGAAAGGACACTATAATAAAAGAAAACTACTTACTAATATACTTTAGGAGCATTGATGTAAAAACCCTCCACAAGATATTAGCCAACCAAATTCAACAGCACATCAAGAAGATGTTTCACCATGATCAAGTGGGTTTCATCCCAGGGATGCAAGGGTGGTTCAACAAGTACAAATCAAGGAATGTGATTTACCACATAAGCAGAAGCAAAAACAAAGACCATATGATCATCTCAATAAGATACAGAAAAAACATTCAATAAAATCCAGCACCCTTTCATGATAAAACTACACAATAAAATTGGCAAAGAAGGAACATACCTCAAAATATAAAAAGTCATATATGACAAATCAACAGCCAACATCATGCTGAATGGTGAAAAGTTGAAAGCATTCCTCCTTAGAACTGGAACAAGACAAGGGTTCCCACTGTCACCACTTATATTTAACATAGTATTAGAAGTCTTAGCCAGAGTAATCAGGCAAGATAAAAAAATAAAGGGAATCCAAAATGTCCATATTGCCTGAGATGATTTATAGATTCAATGCAATCCCCAGCAAAATACCATCATATTTCACAGATCTAGAAAAAATAATTGTAAGCTTCATTTGGAACAAAAAAGAACTGGAATAGCCAAAGCAATATTAAGCAAAAAGAACAAATCTGGAGGCATCACATTACCTTACTTCAAATTATACTATAAGGCTATAGCAACCAAAACATCCTTGTACTGGTATAAAGGTAGAGACATAGAACAAGGAAATAGAGTAGGGAACCCACAAATAAAACCATATAGCTATGACAAACTAATCTTCAACAAAGCAGACAAAAACATACACTGGGAATAGGATACGCTATTCAATAAATGGTTCTGGGAAAACTGGGTAGCCACGTGCAGAAAAATGAAACAGGACCCATGTCTTTCACTATATACAAACATTCATTCAAGATAGATTAAAGACTTAAATGTAAGGCATAAAACAAAAAAATTCTAGAATAAAACAGGAAAAATTCTTCTAAATATAGGCCTGGGTAAAGAATTTATGACTAACAACCAAAGGTGAATACAGCAGCCACAACAAATAAATAAATGGTACTTAATTAAATTAAAAAGCTTCTTCACAGCAAGGAAATTATTAACGGAGTGAACAGGCATTCTGCAGAATGGGAGAAAATATTCTTAAATTGTATACCTGACAGACAGATAATATCCAGATTCTACAAAGAACTGAAACAAAACAACAAGAAAAAAAAAACATCTAAAAGTGGGCAAAAAACATGAACAGAATTTTTTCAATAGAAGATAGAAAAATGGCCATATTTCAGCATATGAAAAAATATTCAGTGTCACTAATCATCAGGAAAATGCAAATTAAAAACTCAATGAGATACCACCTTACCCCTATCATTGGTCATTACTAAAAAGTCAAAAAGCAACAGATTCTGGCACGGACGCAGAGAAAAAGGTACACTTATACACTGCTGGTGAGACTTCAAACTAGTATAATCTCTATGGGGAAAACAGTATGGAGATTCCTCAAATAGCTGAAAGTAGATCTACTATTCAATGCAGCAATTCCACTACTGGGTATCTACCCTAAAGAAGAGAAGTCATCTTATCAAAAAGACACTTGCACTGAAATGTTTATCACAGCACAATTCACAATTGCAAAGATATGGAATCTATCTAAGTGCCCATCAATTCATAAGTGGAGAAATAAAATGTGGTATATATACCATGGAATACTACTCAGCCATAAAAAGGAATGAAATAATGTCATTCACAGCAGCTTGGATGGAACTAAGACCATTTTCTTAAGCAAAGTATCTCAGGAATGGAAAAAACAAACACCATATGTTCTCAATAATAAGCGGGAGCTAAACGATGGACACACACAGGAACAAAAAGAAGTAAAGGACACTGGAAATGAAGAAAGGGGACGAGTAGGAGCAGGGTGAGGGATAAAAACTGATCTATTGGGTACAAGGAACACTGTCCTGGTGGCACAAACACTGAAAGCCCTGACTTCAGCATTATACAGTGTATTCAAGCAACAAAAACATTTGTGCTCTCTTAATATTTTGAAATAAAAAATTTATAATGATATTAAAATATTTTAAAAACTAAATTATGAATAGGATCTCAAAAACATACCTGTCAGTAAAGAGTTATGTCCAAGTTTTCAAACAATAATTTTTATTGCTACATTTAGAGCATAATAACACAAACTAGAGCCCTCAGCATCTCATAGGCTGTCAGGTGTGTGTGTATTTACACACACACACATGCATGTGTTTTCCTTTAAGCTCATTCTTTCAGTATTATTTCTTTTGTTTTTTTAAATTAATTTAGTTATTTTCCTAGGAGGAGGATTGAATAGAAAATAGACATTTATCTGGTAATGGGGCAAAACGATCCATACCTTTTACTTATCTCTTAATTTCAATATAAACAGGAGCAAAACTATGGACCTAAATAAAATCCTAAATACAATTCTTGCCACTGAACTGACTCATTTGAAATATTTGAAAATAGATTATATACTCACATATGCCATTTCAGTTCACAAAAATCTCATGTAGAGGAACTAAATGGTTAACCCCTTTGTTTCTCAAAGGCCCCTTTAAAGCTCTCTCATATAAGGCAGCTGTATGGTTGCCGACTCATTCTGACTACACTTGTTGGCTGATTCTGAGTGGGTAAGCAATCAGCCATGTGTGCACCTTTTACAGGGCAAAGTGATTGACAAAAACTTGGAAATAATCTTTGGGTGAACTGCCCTGTTCTGTGAACAAAAGAGTGGCTTATCCAATCGCCTGAAAGTTGCAAGCTTATACGAGCTCTGGCCTGCTCTCAGTCTTACCCTCCGATAAAGAGCTCGTATTATCTGTTAGATGTTACTCTTTGCATAAAGCATTTTTTCCTAAAAAAGGATAAATGTGCATGTATAAGTTGTTATTTTAGAAACACTTATCATACCCCAAAATGAGGTCCCTTGATCTCCTTCAGAGTAAAAAACAGTTTCCTGTTAGATGACTCTTACCAACAGAGCTGCTCATGTTGAGAGAGAGAGAGAGAGAGGGGAAAAAAAAAAGAACGGAAAAAATAACTCTCACAATTGCACAAAGGACGACTTTATAAGAGACCTTCAAACACTGAAAATCAGCCCAACGTCCTGCCGATCATTATTGAGACATCTGTATTCACTTCACACTGACCCAGGCACTAATCAGCCAGGAAGCGCAACAAGCACTGGCAGAAAGTATACAAAGATAAAGTACCAAATGGTATGAATATTAAAATCATAAATACAATAAAACAAGATAATGAGTGTCCTCAATTATAATAAAGCTAAAGCCCAATTAAAACATAATCACAGACTTATTATTCAGAATTTTTTTAGAGATCATATTTAGCTGATTTGTTACACTCATTTCCTTTTAAAAGATTTCATCATCACTTTTTTTCTTGCATATCCACTTTAGGAAGATTCATTTATCCATCTAATTGAATAATTAGGCTTTTTTGATTAATTGTTTTAAATAGTTTCATGTCATGGGTATCTTCTCCCTGAAATGCTTTTATATTATCTTCTGTGCCTTGATGTTCCTGCTATAAATTACAAATAATCACATCTTTTCACCTCTCCCTCTGGCACATCCAAAGAGGACTGGGTTTAGTTGGAGAGTTTCCTACTGGTTCTCTCTATCCCTCACTTTCCTTTCTGGTTCTCACAGCTGCAAGTAGTTCTGAGCTTCATCATCCGTGATCATTTTAAACAACTAAGCTATGAAGCAATGGTGGCTCTTTTCCTTCTTCTGTTCATCCCTGCCGTTGCATACAAGATTCACAGCTTCAAAGCTTTCCCCAGGGGTCCTAGCCCAGCAGAAAATCCTGATTATAAGTGACATTTGAGTGGATTTTTAGAATTAGCTTATTAACAATTATATCCAACCCAAGGCTCTTTATTAACAGTATCAAGATAGTTGCCCAGGACAGAACCCAATGCTGCTGTGTTATCTTGGCATGAAAGCAATTTCTCACATGGGAAATGATCTCGAAGATTATCTGAAGGTCAGCATGGAGAGTGATGCCTCCTTGTAAGACTGGGGAGTCTGAAATCAGGAAAGCTAGTTGGAGGGGTAGGAGTGGGACTTTACTTTGTGACAGCCACCTTGCTTCTCCCTCAGGATCAGACATTTCCATTTGAGAAATTAGACAGGCAAGTCTGTCTGCTAGGGCTTGACTGCAGTATATCTTCGACACACCTCACCCACTAATCCCACTTTATACAAAAGAAGCTGAAGTGAAGCATTTCTGTTGTCTTGAATACAAACTAGGTCATCACTTGTCCCTAAAAGTAATTTAATTGACTCATAATCATTTAGAATATTCCTCAAATATTGAATATTGCTCTTTTACCAACAGACTGGTGCATTTGTAATTGCTTCTTAAATATCAACAATTCATATGTGACAATTTTATAAACATGGCACTAGTAGAATAATTGCAGCTCCTCTCATGGGCTGCTGAGAAGTCTCAGTATTGTGCTAAGGTGAGAGCATGGTACAATGTCTGTTTTATTTTCAGGAGTAAATTATGTCTGCCCCAGAAATAAAATGCAATGAGGTGAGGCTTTTTATAAATCTGGATTAGAACATCTAGTTTTGGATTAAAGCTAAACAGAATTGAGCTATTAACACTCCAGGAGGAGAGGGGAAAACAACCGCTTTCTTTCCCAGTGTTTTATCAGTAATCATGCCATCGGGGAACAAATAGGGAGTAGCGTGATTATTAAAAAAAAAAGAAGAAGCATCTGTGATTACAGAGTACAATTATTGCT
Source organism: Avahi laniger (assembly GCA_963575035.1). NCBI lineage: Eukaryota > Metazoa > Chordata > Mammalia > Primates > Indriidae > Avahi > Avahi laniger. Next base: position 2,699 of record CAUYSK010078080.1, on the reverse strand, counting down.
ATATATTGATTAATCTGTTTTTTTAAAGGTAATAACTATGTTACCATTTGATTTCTAAGAAAGGAGTACATTTTCTTTTAAGGGCTTGTAATACCAAAGATTATGGATAAGTCAAGTATCAGGCCAAGGTGATTACTTAACATCTGTGACCAAGTAACAGGCTAAAGGAGAAAATCAACCAACATCTGCACTGTCAGTAAAATACTTGGGGGAAAAAAACACAAGTGAAGTGTGATTAATCACCATGGATGTATGATTGAGTCAATTGACTGTTACTTTTTCATGATGATTAATCAGCTACAAAAATTATAATTGTCCCACTTCTAGTGGCAGCATGCTGTGCCCGATGACATCAGCTGAGGCTATAGATACTCAATGTGTGGTTTTCAAAAGAATATGCAAATACGACTGGGTAAGGAGGGGTGGGGCTTCAACTCCATTGTAAGAAACACCACGAGTCCTTGCCCTTCTATTATAGTTGGAGTTTTCTTAGCAGCTTCTAGAGAGGGCAGTTCTTGTGCTATTATGACTATTTCATAACCTCATCACCACCACAAGGGAAAATTAGAGAAACCCATTTCTGTAAATTGGCCATTGTGATCTTGTTCAGGAGACGATCAGTTCCTCAGTAATTTATTTTCTTCCTTTCCACTGATTTCTTTTGTGATTAGTACAAAACGATGATATAAATACATGTGCAAAGAATGATACTTTTTAGCAGAGAGTGGCTGGGGACCTGGGCCCTCGGTTCATTTGCACATATGACTCCTTTAGCACATTTGTGGAGCAAGCCAAGAAATGGAGGTTATAAATGTCCATCAGAACTCATAAAGGGAAGATCTGTTTACCAGCCATGACTCTGTGTAATGCAGTGCCATCAGATTAGGCTCGCTTGTACATGTGAAGATTTTTTTCTTAAAGACTATCCACAATATTCCTAAATCTCGAAGGCAATAATAGATCTTTGCTGTTGGCTCTGCTTACCTATTCCTTACAGGCACTACTGAGAACCACGTGGTACAGAATGAAGCACTGTGCCCATGTTTCTCTACACACTGGGGTTTACTGGTAACACTAGGAATATCATCATAGGGTTGAATGTATCTTTTAATCATTCTCCTTGATCCACTCATCTTCTAAAATGACCATCTTAAACTCATGGTTAACCTGAAAAGCTTAAGGAACTAGGGTCTGACAAAATAACCTAATTGACAAATTATCCCAAAGCAACTGGGTGTCATCAGGGTAGATGCAAACACACTAATGTACTCTGCAGAAAGGCTGCACAAGGCAAAAACCCTGGTCCTCCATGCATTCACTATTTAAGATTCACCATTTTCCACCCTAAGACACCAACTATTTTCAGAAAATGTAGCTGACTTAAGACTTGAAATTCAGATTCTTGTTTAGACTTTCAAAATGGGATGATTTCTTTTTAAAAATCCTTAGAGATAACATCTTTAAAGGAAAAAATCATCTTTTACATTCATTAAAAAAAGATTTCAAATTTCTTCCCAGCTAGTTCTAAGCAGGCAATACCTCTCTGAGCCTTCAGCTGTACATAAAGTTCCCACTAATGATCTGTAATGAAGTACTTCTTTTTGCACATCCAGCATTTTCCCTTTAAAGTTCAAGAAATAGCACAAATTTGCCAACACTATTCCCCTTTTAGCACACTGACTTGACTTCTGAACTGAAGCACTAACATAACTGGAGAAAAAAATATTTAGTAATTTTTCTACTTGCGGATCTTAGTGTGTCTACCAATTTCAATGCGATAAGACATAGCCTTATGAGCAAGTAGCACTCCCAATTTATTTTATTTTACATAGAAATTCTTAACAGCTCTTACATACACATGTTCTCTAAACCCGTACAGGCCTTCAATTTTATTAATATGAATCACTGAAGTATCTCTAGCTTCTTGTATTTAGATAAGAAAGAGAAACATGGGAGCTCCAGTCTCTTGAGCTTTCTCTAGGTACCTACTAATTGTTAATTATTAGAGACTAACTAAGTCACTGAAGTGAGTCATTTGGCTGGTGTCTCAAATGCTGTCATTTACTACTACACAAATCAGCCTGGTGATAGAGTGTCTTTAAATTAGGTTACAACCATGTAGTTATTGGACAGGGAGTAATTGATAAAACCATTACTAACACTTGTAGAGATAACAGCTAGCAAAATCATGCAACCATAATTATTCTTAATGGATACATGCTATAAATTGTGACAAGAAAAAATCTTGCATTATCTTTCAATCAAATCTGACAGTTCTAGAAGATTACCTTAGACTAAATGCTTCTGTATGAGAAAAGTGACCTATCAGAATCTTTTTGCTTTTTCTTATCCTTTTTTCCCCATCAAATTATGGGTTTTCTTTTGTAATTTCTTTCTCTGATAGCTTACAGTGTGAGTAAAATGCATGCATTTTATTTGTTCTTTTTTGTGAGTTTTAATATATATATTTTTTTAATCACACACAAAACACTGTAAGACATTTCATAATGTAACATGGGCACAGTTATAGGTTGAGGCAAAGAATTTCAAGTCATTGCCTGTTTTCAATATCAAAACTTACTATTTGGTAATATGTAATTTTTCTCTAAATTTTGATATCAATAATAATTTTAGCAAAAAAATTAGTGTTATAATTTAAAAAATACAATTGCTGACTTACTTTGATTTTCCCCCATAAG
>CAUYSK010078076.1:0-12891 GCA_963575035.1 Avahi laniger | reverse complement strand
CATGCCCCGCCCCCTTCTTGGGGACGTCCTTTGTAACCCATTAGCAGGCCTAAGGGTATGCAAGACACGTCTGCAGGTCCTCACTTTACACAACAAATCTATGTCCAGTGGCTTATCTCTGATAAAGAGCTCCTTATGTTGAAACATTCCAAGCCTTTAGACAAAGCTTCATGTCTTTAGCCAATTACAGGCCAAAGAATCTTTAAACCCTTCTATAACCTGTAAGCCCCCGCTTCGAGATGGCCCACCTTTTCAGGCCAAACCAATGTATGCCTCCCACGTATTGATTTATGACTTCACCTGTAACCCCTGTCTCCCTGAAATGTATAAAACCAAACTGTAACCCAACCTCTGCGAGTCCACTGCTCTGGACCTCTCGGGCGTGGCTCCGGGTCATGGTCCTCAAATTTGGCTCAGAGTAAATCTCTTTAAAATTACTTTACAGAGTTTGGTCTTTTTTTTCATTGACAGGTATAAGTTTACACTAGCCTCATAAAACAAGTCAAGGAATAACCCACCTTTTTCCATACTTTAGAATAGCTTTTGTGAGATTGGAATGACTTATTACTTGAATGTTTCGTAGAAGTCACTGGCAAAATTGTTTCAGCCTGGAGTTTTCTTTGCAGAAAATATTTAACAACAGATTCAAGTCCTTAAATGGTTATGAGTCTACTCTGGTTTTTTAGTTCAGTTTTGTTAACTTATATTTCTTGGAATTTCTTCATTTCACCTAAGTTTTCAAGTTAATTGGCATAAAAATTGTTCGCAAAGTTCTTTTATCTTTGTAGTTTCTGTGTCATGTGTGATTATAGCTTTCCCCTTATTCCTCACACTGTTCGTTGTGCTTTCTCTTTTTTCTGATTATTTTTCATCAGAGGTTTGTAAAATTTATTAGGCTTTCACAAATTCAGTGTTTGGCTTAGTTGGTTGTTTCCACTGTATGTTTGTTGCCAATTTTATTATTTTATCTTTCTTATTTCCTTCTATTTGACCTTAATTTCTTGTTCTCTTTCTAACTTTTTAGCTCTTTACATTTCAAAATATTTTCTCTTGCAATATAAGCTTTTAGGTCTATACATTTCCCTTTAACTACTTGTTTAGTTTTCTATCTCCAGCTTTGATACGTGGTATCAAATATTTGGTATGCAGTATTTAAATATTGTCACATTTCTATTGTTAGATCTGGTTCCCCTTGGCCCCAGGAACAGAGAGGCAGAGTCACCGAGGCTGCAAATGGCAAAGGAGTTTATTGGCTAGCTCGAGCGAGGGTCCAAGTCCCAGAGCACCAACGCAGTGGCCTCCCTATAAACCAGGACCCCACCCTGGGGTAAAAGTGAAGCTTTTATACTTTCTTTTGCACACGACACACCGGTGGCACACGACACGCAGGTTCCACATGACACGCTGGGCACACCATTCCCCTCCCGCCTTAGTTCATTGGTTCCTTTGAAAGTGGCGGATTGTTTGGGCTCCTGATTGGTTGGCTCCAAGCTTTGGGATTTTCAATTTTCGCACTGGCGCCAGTTTTGGTCCGTGTTTCGGTTTTAGGGGAAACTGAAGCTTAGGCCTATTTCAGGAAATTCAGCTTGTCATGGAGTCACTCCTGCTCTTACTCCTATATTTAACAAACAACTAAAAGCAAGCACGGTTACAGAAGCAAATGGCATTAGTTAGAATCAAAGAGAACATATTTTTCTAATCCCAAACAATTTGTTTCACACAAAACAAAGTACATTTTCCTACTATCAATTTCTGTCTTTCAGCAGTTTGTGGACAGGTGGAAGTGCAGTGGTCGGTTCAGAACCCACACTGAACCGGATAAGGAGTGGATAATTAATAAATGGAAACATAAAAGGTGCAGAATCGGAACAAGAGATTTGGCCTTGGAGGGGACACAGGGCACAGGTGGGATAGAGGCAGGGCCTTTTGTTTTCTTATAAAAATATGAATCACTCTTTCTCTCTTTCGCCTCCCTCCAGCCCCCGTGATCCAGCTCCACACATCTTTCTCTTCTTCGGTCCTACCGCACTCGCTGTTCCCAGTGCTTACCCAGCTTTTCCCTCCATCTCTGCACGGCTGGCCTCTTCATTATTTATGGCTCTGCTCAACTGTCACTTCATCCAAAAAGTCTGACCTTATCCTTTCCCCGATCCTTTACTGCCTGTTTTACCTTCTTCATGGCTCTTATCATTTGAAATGATCTTGTTCATTTGTTTATTTGTTGATTAATTATATTTTCTAGTTAAAAGTAAAGTCTGGGGGAAACTGGGTGCAGTTTATGGGATGTAAGAATATACGTGTATTATATATAAATGTATTATGTATTCTTGTATGTATACGTAGTGTGTGTATTATGTATTGTTTCTTAAACCTGCATGTGGAGCCATAATTATCTCAAAATAAAGTTCTTTTTTTATTTTTTTTAAAGTAAGTTCTTTGAGAACTGGAATTTTGTTCGCTTGTTCAGAACTGTGTCCTCTTCACCAGAACAGAGTCTGGCATGAAGTGGGCACCAAATAAGTCTTCGTTAAACGCATGCATTCGTGAATGATATACTTGGTCACGTTAAAGGGCGGATGGGAACAGTATAAACAATAGAGGGTATTCTGAGTCGCCAAGGAAACGGGATCTTAGGATTTAGCACCAGAATCCCCGTCCTAAAGATAGGAGTCGAATCCAAATCTCTGCACGTCTTTCCACTACCCCATGCTACCTATCCATAAATGAGTAATGATTAGCACTGTCTCGGGAGACGCTCAGTCGGTCACAGGGCATCTCTGTAGCTTATGATTGCAACAGCGGAGGGCTGATTGGACCGTCACCTTGCAAGTGGGCGTTCTGTGATCTCCATTAAGCATAACGAGGCCCGCACTTTTCTTAACTTTTGACAGTGGGTCTGCGAGGCTGTGTGTGATAGCTTGGATGGTTCGCCGCCGCCCCAAGCCCTCTTCTCTGCAGTTGAGGTTTCGGGTTTCAACCCTCCCAGGACCGCGAGACGTTGCAGCGAGCACCGTGCTGCTGGCGCCTCCGCCTCCGCGCCTCCACCGCGGCTCCTCGCAGGAGGTAATTTCAGAGCCGCGGCCGCGCGCTCGCCCTGCGCCAGACCCAGGTTGGGCGCGGCGGCGGAGGCTGCTCCTGGGCTGCGCTGGCTGAGTGCGTTGGGAGGCGGCGATCACAGCTGGGCCGGGACTTCCTTCCTGCACCGCAGGACAACAAAACAACCCGGCAGCAGGCACTGAGCTGTTGGCAGCTGTCTGGGCGAGAGGCACAGCGATGGGCTCCGTGCTGAGCAGCGACAGCGGCAAATCGGCGCCCGCCTCTGCCACCCCGCGGGCCCTGGAGCGCAGGGGGGACCCTGAGCTGCCCGTCACGTCCTTCGACTGCTCCGTGTGCCTTGAGGTGTTACACCAGCCTGTCCGGACCCGCTGTGGCCACGTGTAAGTGCCAGGAGGGCTCGGTTTGCACGCCCACCCCTTGGGGAGGACGATGTTGGGGAAGCCGAGGGCTTGGGGGCCGGGAGTGTACAGAAGTCGGCGCTTTAGGGAACCGCTGCAGGCACAAACCCGGACCTGTGCGGGCCATGGGGAAAATGACAGTCGGAAAGTGACACAGGATTTCAGGAGGAGAAAGCAAACAAGCGGGCCTTGCAGCCCTCTAAGGCTCCTCCCCCCCCCCCCCGAAGCCCAGGTGCGGAGCTGTAGGGATGCGGATCCAGGCACAGGTCCCGCCCAGAGCCACGGCTCGCCAGCTGGGGAAGGTGCTCTTGGCTGCAGAACCATCCTCCTCGCTGGCACGGAAAGGAAACGAGCGCCCGGCTACCAGGGAGCTACTAAGCACAGTTTAGCTGGACTCGGTCGAACGAGCTATGCTTCCCTTTGCCCCGGAAACCCGGGGCGGTTTTGTTTTGCAGGAGCTGTGCACGTGTTCCAGAACGCCCACAGAGGCTCTTTTCTTGAGCAAACAGCGATCCGTGCAAACTGTCTTCTCACCCCCACCCTTTACACTCTTTCCCAACACAGACAGCCAGATCCCGGAGTGACTTTCCGTAGTAGGTAGAGTTTAACAACTTGTTAGAGTTTAAATTCCAGGGTGGAGCCTGGGCTTGAACGTTAGCCCCAAGCCCTTGAATGCAGCCGCTTAAAACCCAGCCACAGTGTGACAGGAGGTTGCAGACTACCTGTTTACGCACCGCCTGCCCAAACCCATAGAAACTATAGATTAAAATAACTTTCTTAAAAATCACGTACTATTTCACTAAAACTCGCTGATCGTGCAAAGCCGTGTTAGTTTCTAAGAAGCGTTTAAAAACAGTCCCCATAAAATGAGCACGTGCTTAATGTGTGCTTGGTAACTGGTAGAGGGAATTGGATCTGTGAATGTATGCTCTCTCTTTACTTAGGTTCCTCCCACCCCCCAGATACATGGGTGTGTCCGTGCGTGTGCGTGTGTGTGTGTGTGTGTGTGTGTATGTGTGTGTGTGTGTGTGTCTGCAGGCGCGTGCACAGTTCGGGAGCGGAAACCCACTTGATGTCTTCTGTGGACGGTAGACTAACTGTAGCATGATGAAGTACCAGAGCAACGCTGCAATGGCTTGCACGGGTTTTCAGCTTACCAGGAAGAGAGAAATACCGTATTGTAAACGCAAGTGCGCAAAATGTTTTTAAAAGGACTTAGATGGTCCTTATCACCTACAACCTAATATCTGAAAAGCTGTTTTCACCACTGCTCATCCATGAGCCTGGGTGAAAAATGTGTAGCCCACACAATGTTTAGAGAAAGAGTGCTCTAGGCATTATTTTGTGGCTGTACTTTCAGGGCCTGTTGTTTCAGCTTTGTACTTTAAACTCAAAGCTTAAATTTACCCACTTTTCTATTACTGTGTCGCAGCTGTCCAGATGTAGCTCATGGACATAATATCCAAAGGCCAACCTGGAAGCCAAGATACTCTTGTGTAACATCATAAAATATATCCATTAGTTCAGGGCAATAATAACCTAAGGATAACTACATTTAAATTTAATCTTTATTAGCATGAGAACTTTAAAGTTGTGCCAAACATGAACAGTGCACATCTTGAAGATTCTTTTTGTAGAACTGGAATGGACAGTTTTGCTATTTAATTGTCTGACCGAAGATTGTTTTTCTGGTTTGGATTTTGAACATTATAGCTTACTGTTCACAATGTTTTTTGCTTCTACTAAAGGATAATATAAATTTGTAAATGTTAAATTTTTTTGTTTAATCTTTTTCTTTGTTAAAGTGAATAGGAAACCAACCACTGGAAAAATAGTCATAAAATAGCATAACAAGGGCTGGACAAATTGCCTTCCCTCATTTTACTGTTCTTTGTTTTGACAAATCTATGTCCATTGTTCTGGCTGTGGGCAGAATTTCCATATTCCTCCTTTTGGCAAACTTACTTGGGCCCCTTCCATTTTATAAATGTTAACCAGAGTCCCTTCTGCACTGGAGACTGTGAGTGCTGTTAACACCATTTGTGCGTTCTAAATGAATTACTCTTTTCCATTGAAATTAAGTTGGAAAATGAAGAAATGCAAATGAAACTTTTCTATTTTATTATCCCATATTGAAACTAGATTTCCAAACTTGTTGAATTAGGTTTTTTATGCTGATTTCTGTTTGTAAACCTATTTCAAGTCAAACAAGTTTAATAATGACAACAATACCTCGAATGAATATATGTATAGACTTTGTAAGTTGTATTGTGATTCAGTGGAAACTGTGGGCCTTGCAGAGAGAGCTGGATTTGAAATTCAATTCTGCCACTAGTCAGCTATGTGACCACTTATGGGGAAATTTGAATTTTTCCCCCTGAGGGTTCAATAATTTGAGTCTATAAAATACACTGACAACAGACAGATGAACAAGGGGGAAAGCTAATTTTAATGAAAACTAGTAAACAAATCCATCCAATCTCAGTCAACTTTGACCACGCAGGGTAAGATTTCCATATCTTTTATAACCTCTTACAATTTTTTCCTATTCTCATTCTTTCCCTAACTTTCTATATTCATTCAGTTTTTTCCAAATCATTTTTTTATTCTTTCAATTTGAAACAACCTTTAAATAGCCTCTAAACTGGACAAAATTACTTTTTCGTCAACAAAAATCACATCTTGATGCCCTTCTTTTTTTTTTTCTTTTTTTAAAGCCTTTCAGGCAATTCATGCCTTTCTTATAACTTTTCTCACCAAAAAAAATCTTGCTTTTTTTTTTTTCTTGGTATACTTTGCTTCCAGAATTGTTTTCTTACTTTTTTTTAATTTTTAATTATTATTGGAACACAACAGTTATGTATATTTACAGAGTACATCTGATGTGGTGGGTTTTTTTTTGTTTTTTTTTTTTTTTTGAGACAGAGTCTCCCTATGTTGCCCTGGCTAGAGTACCATGGCGTCAGCCTCGCTCACAGCAACCTCAAACTCCTGGGATCAAGCGATCCTCCTGCCTCAGCCTCCCGAGTAGCTGGGACTACAGGCATGCGCCACCATGCCCAGCTAATTTTTTTTTTCTATATATATTTTTAGCTGTCTGATTAATTTCTTTCTATTTTTGGTAGAGACGGGGTCTCACTCTTGCTCAGGCTGGTCTCGAACTCCTGAGCTCAAACAATCCGCCAGCCTCGGCCTCCCAGAGTGCTAGGATTACAGGCGTGAGCCACCACACCCAGCCCTGATGTGGTTTTTGAAAATTTTTTATTTTTAATCCCTTATTTCTAGTAGTTTTAATTACATATATAAACTATTAATATGTGATTTAATTTAACTTAGCAAAACTCTAAGGTTGTAGTTACCAAAGAAATTTGGAAACCTTTAAGTAAACATATTATAAAACATAATAATTATTTAAAAGTTCATTTATAGGCCGGACACGGTGGCTCACGCCTGTAATCCTAGCATTCTGGGAGGCTGAGGCGGGAGGATCATTTGAGCTGAGGAGTTCGAGACCGGCCTGAGCAAGAGCAAGACCTCATCTCTACTAAAAATAGAAAGAAAATTAGCTGGACAACTAAAAATATATATAAAAAATTAGCCAGGCATGGTGGTGCATGCCTATAGTCGCAGCTACTCGGGAGGCTGAGACAGAAAGATCGCTTGAGCCCAGGAGTTTGAGGTTGCTGTGAGCTAAGCTGACACCCTGGCACTCTAGCCCGGGCAACAGAGTGAGATTCTGTCTCAAAAAAAAAAAAAAGTTCACTTATAAACTTTTATTCCATTTATATTTACCTAATCTACTCATTTCTAACAATTACATTTGAATTGCTCATGAAAAATAATGTTAGTCATTTAAGTTATTCTTTTTTTCTCTTGAACACACAAAGCCAGGATAACCCTGTATTAGCCAGTCTCATCTTAACCAAGGCATTTGAGATACTGGACATAAGTCCCCTCCCCAGTGTCTCCCCCAGTCATCCTGGGTCTTGAGTACCCACATGGTACCCAGGGCAGCTATGAAGAGCAGGGCCCATCTGGGCCCAGGATTTACCAACCTGGTGCAGAGCCAAGGACTGAAGACACAGCTCTGAAGATGAGGCCTAGAAGATCTGTCCCCTCTCAGCACAGCTGGAGGCAGATCTGGGCCAGGGAGGATGGGGCCATGGTGGACATGTCTCTGCCCTGTAGGTGGTGGCCCGGGTGCTGTGGACACATGTATGTTCCCAAATATCACATGGCTACCTGTCCAGACCCCAGAATCCAAAGGCTCAAAATCAAAGACGTAAGCTCACAGTAAAATGTGTGCAAGGCTTTATGGGAGTCCAGCAGCTAACCCTTGTAACTTTAGCTCATAGACAAATCAAGCTTTGCAACTTTAAAACATTTAGCAGAGACACCATAAATCTGTCTGACCAGTAGATCCAAGCGAAAATGTTTAAATTAAATTTTGAAGCCATTTTTATGTAACTTTACCAATAATTTTGAAACTAGTTTTATTTACCAAAGATTAATAAAGTCATCTGAACTTGGGCCGGCTCATGTCTGGAATCCTAGCACTCTGGGAAGCTGAGGTGGGAAGATTGCTTGAGCTCAGGAGTTCGAGACCAGCCTGAGCAAGAGCAAGACATATCTATACTAAAAATAGAAAAATTAGCTTGGTGCGCAGTGGCACATGCCTGTAGTCCTGGCTACTCAGGAGGCTGAGGCAGAAGAATCGCTTGAGCCCAGGAGTTTGAGGTTGCTGTAAGCTATGGTAGTGCCATTGCATTCTAGCTGGGGTGATAGAGCTAGACTCTGCCTATAAATGAATGAATAAATAAACTGTTGAAAATCATTTGGGCTAGTTATTTAATTTATGATTACTCATTCATTTATAAGTCAATTTGGTACCATTTAGACAATACACAAACACATGTATAGACATGCACATACGTGCCGAAACAGCATGTAACACATGTGCCAGTATCCAAAAGCCAAAAAAATTGGGAAGTTTAATGTAAGAGAACAGAGCTTTAGACTTGAGAGAAACTTGCCCATGACTCTTGGGGCTCTTGAGGAAGACGGGGAACCCCCAAAAGAGTGGTTAGTGGCCCCCTTCGTGTGTATGTGTTCTTCAACAGGTCTCAGGGTTGTAGCTATGGGAATGCTCAGGAAGGAAAAAAAAAAGAGGTCTCAGGGTCACTAAAAGTCCCCTCTAGAATGCTTTATGTGGTTTTGGAGATGGCAAAAGGAGGAGGTGCAGAAATGGAAGGAAATAGGAGAACAGGTCTTAGAAAAGCAAATTTGGGAGATTTTAAGCTTTTCAAAAGGCCAGTGAGGTTTTAGTTAATAGAAGTTCAAGGGGAAAAAAAAAGGTCCAGTTAACTAAAAAGTTCTCATGGGAGAAATAGGATTTAAAACAGAACAGAGAAGAACATCAGCTTTTAATTAAGCTGACTTTGACCCTAGAGCCCTTTCTTTTTTTCTTTTTTTTTTTTTTGATACAGAGTCTCACTCTCTTGCCTGGGCTAGAGTGCCATGGCGTCATCCTAGCTCACAGCAACCTCAAACTCCTGGGCTCAAGCGATCCTTCTGCCTCAGCCTCCCAAGTAACTGGGACTACAGGCATGCACCACCATGCTTGGCTAATTTTTTCTATATATTTTTAGTTGTCCAATTGATTTCTTTCTAATTTTAGTAGAGACAGGGTCTCGCTCTTGCTCAGGCTGATCTCGAACTCCTGAGCTCAAACAATCCACCCACCTCGGCCTCCCAGAGAGCAAGGATTATAGGCGTGAGCCACTGTGCCCAGCCTTAGAGCCCTTTCTTTAAAGCGTCTTTAAATATACAAGCGGCATGCTGGGCATGGTGGCTCATACTTACAATCTCAGCACTTTGGAAGGATGAGGTAGGAGGATCATTTGAGGCCAGGAGTTTGAGACCAGCCTAGTCAACATAGTGAAATCCCTTCTCTACAAAAAGATTTAAAAAAACAAAAATTAGCTGGGCCTGATGATGCATGCCTGTAGTCCCAGCTACTCAGGAGGCTGAAGCAGGAGGATCACTTGAGCTCAGGAGTTCTAGACCAGCCTGAGAAAGAGCGACACCTTGTCTCTACCAAAAATAGAAAAAATTAGCCGAGTGTGGTGGCGCATGCTGGTAATCCCAGCCACTCGGGAGGCTGAGGCAGGAGGATCATTTGAGCCTAGGAGTTGGAGGCTGCAGTGAGCTATGATGATGCCACTGTACTCTAGCGTGGGCAACAGAGTGATACCCTGTCCAAAAAAAATTTTATATATATATCTCGAATATTTTGTCCCGCAAGTAGCCAGTGTTTTGGGGGAGCAGAGAGAATGGTGGCTATGGCAGCAGCGTCTCTTCCTCCTCTAAACCATCCCAATCCCTGCTCCAAGGCGTCCACCTCTCCTGCTCACCTGTTCAGTTCCCAACTGTAGGAGGAGGTATGTCTCCGGGCCAGTAGAGGAAGCAGATAAAGAGAAAGTTGCTATCACACTCTTAAGTATAAACCAAAGTTTTAAACCAAAGATACGCAAATGACTCAAAACTAAAACAAATAACCACACGTAAGACTAAAACCAAGAAGCTCTTTATGGTTTTAACCAAAGTCTCCTAGGAGGAAGCAAAAGCTGCAGCCCTTCCAAAATCCAGGCCATTCCCAACGACAGCTTAAAGAAAGGAAAGTTTTCCCAGTAGCAAATGGGGAACAACCCACATTTCTCTCTGGAGTTTAAGACAAAAGGAAAACAAAAACTGTTTTTGGGAGAAGAGAGGATTATAAAACAAATGGGGACCCCAAAGGTTAAGAATCATACAAATATAAATTCAAAACAAATAATTCAAACTGATTTTTATTAACGTTTCTTTTATTCCCTCCTAAGTTAAAGGATTTACATCTCCTAGAGACTGGTTCCCTGGAGGGGAATTGAACACAGGCCAAAGTGGTGAAAGTGTAGAATCCCAACCCCTCCTACAGGATGGATTGTCTTTTTTTTTTTTTTTTTCCTTTGCAAATCTCGCAGGGAATCCAAATCAGGCAATCTGAGCCTACAAAGGATTTTTTTTTTTTTTTTTTGAGACAGAGTCTCACTCTCTTGCCCGGGCTAGAGTGAGTGCCGTGGCATTAGCCTAGCTCACAGCAACCTCAAACTCCTGGGCTCAAGCAATCCTCCTGCCTCAGCCTCCTGAATAGGTGGGACTACAAACATGCACCACCATGCCTGGCTGATTTTTTCTGTATATGTATTTTAGTTGTCCAGTTAATTTTTTTCTATTTTTAGTAGAGACAGGTCTCGCTCTTGCTAGGCTGGTCTCGAACACCTGAGCTCAAACAATCCACCCGCTTCGGCCTCCCAGAGTGCTAGGATTACAGGCATGAGCCACTGCACCCAGCCCAGAGAGAGACTCTTAGCAGTCTCATTTGACTGGGTGCTATAGGCAGAGATTTGGGAAAATTGACTTGGTAAAAAAAATCTCACTTTCCAAGATGTCCCAGATAGCCTTACTTTTGGCTTAATTCTTTTTCCTTTGGTAGAATTTAAGACAATTCACTTTAATGTTTTATAATTTTAAATTGACTTCATTAATATTGCTGTATCAGTTATAAAAGTGTATTTGAGGAAAATGGCTTTTTACCTTTGCTTTATCCTTTATTGTGTGAGAGATGGGGAAACTAGGGATAGATAAATTGAAGCTGTATGAGTGGAACTAAAAAGAAATCAGATTTACATGTAAAATAAACATCCAGGCCAGTCTGGCTCATGCCTGTAATCCCAGCACTCTGGGAGGCCAAGGCAGGAGAATCACTTGAGGTCAGGAGTTCGAGACCAGCCTGAGCAAGAATGAGACCCCGTCTCTAGAAAAACTAGGTAAAAATTAGCCTGGCACAGTGGCACATGCTTGTAATCCCAGCTACTTGAGCCCAGGAATTTGAGGTTGCAGTGAGTATGATGACGCCACTTCACCCAAGTCCAAACGATCAGGATTCTGTCTCAAAAAAAAAAAAAAAAAATTCAAAGAAATCTGTTGTCAGATTGGATATGGTAGTGTTAAGGTTCAGTGAAAGATCAAGTCACAATAAGGCAGATTAATAAGAAAAAGGGATTACAAATTTACTTAACCTATGCACAGGGAGAATCATAGAGCGATTGCCCAGGATCCCACTGGGGTCCAGAAGCTTATATACCCTCATTTTAAAGGGGAGGGGGAAGATGAGGAATATAGGTAATTCTATTTAGGAGCAATAAATGGTTACTAGGAAGGATGACTAGATACTTGTGAGAATGAATGGATGGGGGACAGGAAACAGATAAACTTGTAAATGATTCTCTTTACAAATTAAATTAATCTGAGAGGCCCATTATTTTTAATGTGGATTGGGGCTGGTCTGATTGCATTTTTTTTTTATTTCAGCATATTATGGGGGTACAGATGTTTAGGTTACGTATGTTGCCCTTGCCCCCCCTCCCCCCAAGTCCATCCTTTGGATGGTGGGCATTGCACTCTTTGTGTATGCAAATACCTGTCCCCTCCTCCTCCCTCCTCCCCGCTGCCCGACATCCAATAGATGTTATTTTTATATGTACACTTATGTGTTGATCAGTTAGTACCAATTTGATGGTGAGTACATGTAGTGCTTGTTTTTCCATTCTTGGGATACTTCACTTCATAGAATGCATTCCAGCTCTATCCAGGAGTATACAAGAGGTGCTATATCACCATTGTTTCTTAAAGCTGAATAGTACTCCATGGTATACATACACCACATTTTATTAATCCACTCATGTATTGATGGACACTTGGGTTGTTTCCACATCTCTGCAATTGTGAATTGTGCTGCTATAAACATTCGGGTGCAGGTGTCTTTCTTATAGAGTATCATTTGCTCTTTTGGGTAGATGCCCAGTAATGGGATTGCTGGATCGAATGGTATCTCTACTTGTATCTCATTGAGGTATCTCCATATTGCTTTCCACAGAGGTTGCACTAGTTTGCAATCCCATCAACAGTGCATGAGTGTTCCTGTCTCTCCGGATACACACCAACATTTATTGTTTTGGGACTTTTTGATAAAGGCCAGTCTCACTGGAGATAAGTGACATTTCATTGTGGTTTTAATTTGCATTTCCCTGATGATTAGAGATGTTGAGCATTTTTTCATATGTTTTTGAGCCATTATTCTCTCTTCTTTTGAAAAGTTTCTGTTCAAGTCCTTTGCCCACTTTTTGATAGGGTCGTTTGATTTTTTCTTGTTGATTTTCCCGAGTTCTAAGTAGATTCTTGTTATCAGCCCTTTGTTGAATTTGTAGCATGCAAAAATTTTCTCCCATTCTGTAGGTTGTCTGTTTGCTCTTGTGACAGTTTCTTTGGCTGTGCAGAAGCTTTTTAATTTGATCAGGTCCCATTTATTTATTTTGGTTGTTGCTGTGATTGCCTTTGG